>PVJN01041626.1:0-18662 GCA_004026805.1 Lasiurus borealis | reverse complement strand
TTTTTTTTTTTTTTTCTAAAGGCTTTTTCCTGGAGGGTTTCTGGCAGGAAAGCTTGTGATCAGGACCTGAACGTGTAACAGTTGCCACTGGGAATGGGTTGTTACTGTCAATGCCGGCTCCCGGCTTGGCTTTCTCTTTATTTGGTGTGGATGCTCTTGATGTTCATCCATTTCATTCTTTTTTCTTTTTTAAATATATTTTTTCCTTTTACAGAGAGGAAGGGAGAGGGAGAGCTAGAAACATCGATCAGCCACCTCTTGCACACCCCCTACTGGGGATGTGCCTGCAACCAAGGTACATGCCCTTGACCGGAATCGAACCTGGGACCCTTCCACGTGGCTCTATCCATAGAGCCACACCGGTCAGGGCCTCAAGTGCATTCCTGATCACCAAAAGGGTAAAACATTGCGGCGTCTGGTTGCTCCCTGTGAGCTGAGGGTCCCTCTGAACCTCTAAGGCAGTGATTCTCAACCTTCCTAAGGCCGCGACCCTTGCATACATTTCCACATGGGGTGGTGACCCCCAGCCATGAAATTTTGCTGCTGTGATGCATCGTGATGTCAATATCTGCATTTTGCGATGGTCTTAGGCGACCCCTGTGAAAGGGTCATTCAACCCCCCAAAGGGGTCGCGACCCACAGGTTGAGAACCTCTGCCCTGGTGGTACAGCCTTTCCTCCGAAGGAGACGTTTTCCTCCTGTCTTGAAGGACCTTGTTTTGTCTTTTAAGTTCGCCTCTTGTTGATGAAACAAATAATGGGGAAGCGGGAAGCCAAAGCCGTGCGGGTGCTGTGGTGGTGGCGGTGCTCATGGCCTGGAGTCACCACCAAACCTGTATTCATTCCTGTTTGGAACTTCCTGTGGGACCGCCTTCCTTCCGGAAACCTCACAGAATGGCCGGCCTCACGCCGCGGCCTTTTCCATGGCCTTCAGTGGGCAGGGTGCGAAGCATCATCGCACGTGTCATGGGGAAGGACTGGTTAGTGTGTAAGACGGTGCTTGCTTTGAGCATCTGCAGCGGGACACGGCCTCTGGAGAGTGGGCGGTGAGGTGAGATTGGCTTTTTAAAAACTTAATTTGGTTTCACGTTAATGTCCTTCTTATTCAGTAATTAAATGATAGTTAATAGAAGAGATGGAAAACTGTCAAACACTTGTACTTACAAACCACTTACTGGACTGGTCTTTCTAAATGGCATCTGGGAGAAATGGGGCTCGTTGGGGACCTTTACATGTACAATCAAGATAACCAACCTCTGCCCGGCCCGTGTTGCTCGGTGGTTGAGCGTCAGCCCATGAACCAGGAGAGCACAGCTCAGTTCACCGTCAGGGCACCTGCCCAGGAGGCAGCCGATCAGTGCTTCTCTCTCATTATTTCCCTCTCCCTTCCTGAGGTCAATAAAAATACATTTTTTAAAAAGATAACCAACTTCTATAACCACTGGGTTTTCCAAAGTTAGCGGAGGGCAGAAGGAAGGGGATAAAATTGATCTATTACACCGGTGTGCATACTTGGGACAGCACGTACTGTGAAGAGGGTGTTTTTTAGGGGCAAACCAGACCTTGCTGGTGAGTCAGCCTCTAAGCAGGAAGGCCCTGGCTCTTTGGTTGCACCTCATTCCTGGCACTCGGGGTCACAAGGTGGAGGAGTCTGACCTAGATAGTAGGCATTCCTACGGGGTTCTCTTCCTGGATTTTTTTTTTTTTTTTTTTAAATCTCGGTTCCCATTACGTCGTGGGAAACTTAGAGACAGGAGCTCAGTCAGTCCTGCCTGGGAAGAGTCTGCTTGCCGGATGAGAAATGGGCTGAATGTGGAAATTGTAACTTGGTGAATGAATGTTAGTAAAAGTTAAGCAGATGACTCAGCTGTTGCCATGACTTCACATGCCGGAAACAAACGAAGATCCAGAAGCAGAGAGTGATGTCACAGGCTTTGTTTACTTGTTTATTCCTGCCCGAAGCACGCTGATTAAGAAGTTTATTGCTTCGTTGCTTATTTTTTATGACATTTACAGTTCTGATGGGCAGTTTACTCCCTTCAGGGTAGCAAGCACATTGGAAGGCGCCGATAGAGAAATCTGCTAAGTTCTCTGTTTTGATTTTTACAAAAAGAAAAACGCCATTATAAATAAATACCCATAACAAGCCACATACATGCCGAGGGTTTCTTTAAGACTCACCTTAAGGGAGTACATGTCACGTGTTTTTTAAAAATAGGGGCGTAGTGGTAGTGGGCAGTCTTCTATTATTCTGATAAGGAAATGGGCTCGGAGGTAAATCAGGTGAGGCAAGGTCACTTTGGGCAGAATGTGGGACTTATTTAAACTCATAGCTCAATGTCATTCATGACTGTTATTAATATAAAATTCCTACAACTCCCAATGGAATTATTACTTAGGTCGATGAAGTTGACAGATTCTAGTTTAAGAGTGGAGATTTTATTTTTTCAGTAACAGCACTGATATTTTAAAACCGTTGCTTATGTTAGAACCTTTCTTTTACCGGTAGCTTCTCTAACAGGCTATGTCAAACACCAAAACTCCATTCTAAGCCTCTTTTCCCTCTCAATTCAGACACCTATAAAACTACCGTCCTGTAACTTCATAAATTCCTTCACATAGGACACGTGTATCCCAAAGCCCATTCACCAGTTACTGTTTCCCAAGTCATGCTGGTTGGAAAATGTTTGTCTTAGTCTTATGATGCTATGACATCATGGTTTATTTCTGGATCTATATTTCCATTGTCTTCCTGATTCGAGGTGGGGGTGAGGAAGGCGTGTTTCATCTGTAATCTGGTCAGATGATCGATGCATTTCTGAAGTTGATGGATATTGTAAATTGTTCATGCTTGGAAGTACGCATTAGGTGAATTCGCTTATCTTAGAAATATGTGTGTGTGCTTTTATAGCATAATCATGTTCTCTTACATAAGTGTTGGGTTTTTATGACTGGCTGCCTCTTCAGTGACTCCTAAAGATTATCACTCAGATGAAATGTTTGCATGATGGCAGCCACCTCTCTCACCTCCACCCTCGTTGACTCCCCAGGTGGCCAGCATCGAAATGTTCAGCCGTTCAGTGACGAGGATGCGTCGATCGAAACGATGAGCCACTGCAGTGGTTACAGCGACCCTTCCAGTTTCGCTGAAGACGGTAAGTTTGCCTCTCGCGTTCCGTGCGCAGCTTTCAAAGGGAGCTTTGGGTGGCGGAATTCTCTGCCGCTTGCCCGACAGCGGCTGATGGTTCCTGTTGTCCCTTAGGACCGGAAGTCCTGGACGAGGAAGGGACACAAGAAGACCTGGAGTACAAGCTGAAGGGGTTCATTGACCTGACCCTGGACAAGAGGTGGGGGCGCGGTGGCCCCTGGCTGTGCCACGGGGCAGCCTCTGACCGAACAGCGGTGTGGTCTGTGTGTGTGAGTGTGTTTGAGCTTGACTTGTGTACTTTGATGTGTAAATGATTCTTGTTTCTTTGGACTTTGGATGTGGGCAGAAACGTGCCTTAGAATTGAGATTGGCTCTGATCAGTCGTTGTTCTAGCATAAGGCCCCTGTCACTGTGTCTGACTGCAGCCTGGATGGATGTGTTGAATTAAGAGTAAATGTTCTAGAAAGGACGGCTGGACGTCCTGAAAGCCTCGTGGTCACAGTTTTGTCAGGGACGTGAAAAATGCCAAAGCCAGGCATGTTCTTACTGCCCCGTAGCTCCAGAACGTGCTTACAACCAACGGAATTAAAGAGCCCAGGGGATGAGACAGGAACTCTAGACTTCTGTCGTGTTAAAAAACATGTGTGTTTACTTTAAATGTGGAGGGTGTTTGTGGAATATGGAATACCGGAGAGCATGTCCTGCCCATTGAAGTGACAAAATACTACGTGGTCATTTGAAGTTGTGGTTTTAAACTATAAACAGAAAAATGCTGAGATAGGGAGCAGCTTAAAATGTTTTGTGTAGTAAAGTGAGTGTAGATGAAAAGTATGTTATTAGAAAACTAGAGGCCCAGTGCAGTCAATTTATGCAGGGGTGTGTGTGTCCCTCAGCCCAGCCTAAACCCTCTCCAGTCTGGGACCCCTCAAGGGATGTCTGACTGCCCTACTGGGATCGGGCCTAAACGAGCAGTCAGACATCTCTCTCACAATCCAGGACTGCTGGCTGCCTTCTGATTGCCCCTAACTGCTTCTGTTTGCCAGCCTGATCACCCCTAACCACTCCCTTGACAGCCTCATTGATGTCTAACTGCTCCTTTGCCAGCCTGTTTGCCCCTAACTGCCCTCCCCTGCTGGCCTGATCACTCACAACTACCCTCCCTTGTAGACCTTGTCTCTCCCAACTGCCCTCCCCTGCTGGCCATCTTGTGTGTTGGAGTGATGGTCAGTTTGCATATCACTCTTTTATTAGATAGTATATAGGCCTGGTGCATGGGTGAGGGCTAGCTGGTTTGCCCTGAAGGGTGTCCTGGATTAGGGTGGGGGTTCCCTTGGGGTGTGGGGTGGCTTGGGCAAGGGGCTTGTGGTTGTTTGCAGGTTGGCTACACCCCCTGGCAAGCCAAGCAGAGGCCTGGTATCTGGGATTTATTTATCTTCTACAATTGAAACTTTGTAGCCTGGAGCAGAGCCAAGCCTCCTGCTTGTTCTGTGGCTACTGCCATTTCTGTTGGGATTTATTTATCTTCTGTAATTGAAACTTTGTAGCCTTGAGTGGAGGCCTGAGCCTGCCAGGGTGTGCGGAAAGCTTGGCTTCCTCCATGGCCGGGGGAAACTCAAGTCTCCTGCTTGCTTGGTGGCCACAGCCATCTTGGTTGGGTTGATTTGCATACTCACTCCTGATTGGCTGGTGGGTGTAGTAGAGTGATGGTTAATTTGCATATTGCTCTTTTATTAGATGAGCTGCTTAGGGCTGATGACAATTAGATTGTAAAAACCGATAAACAAACGCTCGGAGGGGCGAGGAGCCGGTGTGTGCCAGTCACTGAGGGCGCTTTTTCCCCGCAGTGCCAAGACCCGGCAGGCGGCCCTCGAGGGCCTGCGGGGCGTCCTGGCCTCCAAGCTGCTCTCCGAGTTCCTCCTGGAGAGAAGGATGACTCTGACCGACAGCATCGAGCGCTGCCTGAAGAAAGGTACGGCCCTCCCCGCCCGGCCCGGCACAGCCCTGGGCCCCGGGTCAGGAGCGCGCTCGGACCGGACTCCCTGGAAGCTCCGTGCTGTCTGTGTGGTAACAGCCTGGAGCCGGGCGCCGGGGGTCGTTGTGCTCTTGGGTCAGACCAGCGTGGCTGTTGTCAGCAGTGGCAGGAGGCTGGGAAGCTGGGTCCGGTGCTAACCAAAGCTAGCATTCAAACAGCCAGTTTTTTTTCCCTAAACTTGAAAAAGGACCGTAATTTCCTAGCTCGTTTTCCCTGGGGCTTTTTAAACGGCGTGCCTGTGGCTGACGGCATTTCCACATTACACCCTGGGGCATTTGGACTCCAGTCCTTTGTGGTACAGGTTCTGGAATTCATACTGTCATAATCACAGGGCCTTTCAGAATCAAGAAAGACCTTAAAGAGTACGTCTGGCATCACCAGACTGGTCCATTTTAGGAACCCCCAAAATTGACAAAATTACCCATTTGGCCAAGTAAAATGGTGATGAAGAGAATGACCTTCCATTACTCTGACTTGATGAGCAACGTGTTTCTGGCACAAACCCCGTGGGAGCACACAGGTCCTCTGAATTCAGTGAGACGCGCTCCATCCCTCACTCTCTCCATCCCTCACTCTCACCGCCTCGCTTCGGGGAGTCTGGTCCTGCCGGAGGGGGTGGTTAGACCACGCGCAGAATAGAGCAGGCCCAGGCCCAGGCCCGCGGAGGCTGTCCAGGCTCATGGAACTTGGGTAGAGCTGTCCTTATGGAGCCAGTGGCTTTGCTAAAGGTGTTTCCATGGAAACTCCTATAAGGAGCTGAGATGGGTGACCTTTCACAATGCCATTCCCGCCTGCACATTGTACCCATTGTCCGTGAGTCAGGTACCCTCACCTTTCGTGAATGTGTTCCTGTGGTGGGAAAGAGAGCTTTAGTTTTCGTCCACTGTGGACCCTGGAAGTTTCCCTGTCCCCGTGGGCGGGGTGCACCTACCATCGGGGAGGGAGTCGGGGCTGGTACCCTCACCTGGGGGTGCAGGAGGGATTGGAGGGTCACCCCCTGGAGGGTCCTAGTTTTCTGAGCTGTGAAGCACCCCTCGGTCAGCACCCACTGGCAGCTCAGAGAGGCAGGGTCTGCCGCTGCCGAGGCGGGACGAGGTGGCAATGGTGCTGAGCAGGGGCCTGAGGTTCGCGCAGAACGTTCCGGGCGCGTCCGTGGCGGGCGGGTGTGGAAAGGGCCGCCCTCGAGCACGGGCCCTCGGAGGCCCTCGCCACAGCCGTCTCCGCCCCGCAGGGAAGAGCGACGAGCAGCGGGCGGCTGCGGCGCTGGCGGCGGTGCTGTGCGTGCAGCTGGGCCCCGGGCTGGAGAGCGAGGAGGTGTGGAAGGCGCTGGGCCCCGTGCTCCGCAAGACGCTCTGCGACGCGGCGGCCAGCAGCCCCGCGCGGCAAGCGGTGAGCCAAGGCTTTGGACAGGGCGGGGGCAGGGGCGGCCCGGGCGGGCGTGACCTGGGGACCAGCCTTCGTGATCCATCTGGGGCAGCTAGTCCGGCCGGAGGAGAGAGAGAGGGGTCGCTCCTTTCCGCGCGGCCTGTGGCCTCCCCGCAGCGCTGTCCTCGGGAGCGGCAGCTGGGGTGCAGGCGGCCAGTCGCCTGTGCAGAAATGCCCTGCGGTCTCCGCGCACTCACGCTAGCCCCCTTTTCCTCCCACGAAAGGCGGTCACAGGGTTCCCAACCGCTTTCAACACGTGCCAGAACGTTCCAGAACCAGAAAAATCTGAGTCCATGAAATGCTGTTTTAGGGGAGAAGTTTGAGGACAGTTACTTTGTTCCCTAAGATTTCTGCTACTTGGTTGCTGATTTTTTTTTTTAATATATTTTTTTATCGATTTTTCACAGAGAGGAAGGGAGAGGGATAGAAAGTCAGAAACATCGATAAGAGAGAAACATCAAACAGCTGCCTTCTGCACGCCCCCCACTGGGGATGTGCTCACCACCAGGATACATGCCCTTGACCGTAATCGAACCCAGGACCTTTCAGTCCGCAGGCCGACGCTCTATCCACTGAGCCAAATTGGTCTCGGCTGATTTTTTTTTTTAAGTGATTTAGTTTTTAGAAGTTTTCATAATAAACTCTACATTAAGAAAAATGCAGCCGGAACTGGTTTGGCTCAGTGGATAGGCCTGAGGACTGAAGGGTCCCTGGTTCAATCTGGTCAAGGGCATGTACCTTGGTTGCAAGCACATCCCCAGTAGGGGTTGTGCAGGAGGCAGCTGATCAATGGTTCTCTCTCATCGCTGTTTCTAACTCTATCCTCCTCCCTTTCTCTCTGTAAAAAAATCAATAAAGTATGTATTTTTTAAAAATGCATATAAATGGCTTTAAAAACCTATAGTAAA
This sequence comes from Lasiurus borealis, assembly GCA_004026805.1. Classification (NCBI taxonomy): domain Eukaryota; kingdom Metazoa; phylum Chordata; class Mammalia; order Chiroptera; family Vespertilionidae; genus Lasiurus; species Lasiurus borealis. The sequence continues at coordinate 11,150 of PVJN01041626.1, read as the reverse complement.
CTTAATGCTTTAACGTTTTAATAGAGCTAGCGGATGTGCTGATGCCAGGGCGGGGGCCATGGCAAAGGGGTGCAGCACCTCTCAGAGCCAGAAAAACCAGGACACGGTTTCCCCTCGGCCTCCAGAAGGAGCGCAGCCCTGCCACACCTTGGTTCTAGAAAATCCATTTCAGACTGCGGCCTTCCAGAACTGTACAAGGATAAATGTGTGTTGTCCCACGCCACTAAATTAGTTGTGGCAGCTGTAGAAAACAGGCAGGCAGCTTTAAAAAAGGCAGCCAGTGAAAGGTTTTAATAGGGAAAGCAGTTTTCTGTATCCCAAACATCCAGCCTCTTGCGCTGGGATTGGAATGGGGGTTGGCAAAGCCCCGCTGGGCCCTGGCGGCCGGGGCGGTGAAGCAGTGAGTTCCGACCTCAGAGCCCGCACACCCGCCCCGCCCAGCCTGGGTCCCGCCGCTCCGCTCTGGCGCTGTCGGGCCGCTGTGGGCGCGCAGGGAGAGAATGCCACGGCGGGCGGCACCGCGGGAAGGGGCAGAGTTAGCGCACGCGGCAGGCGGTGAGGCCTCCTCTGTCTGTTTCAGTGCGCCACGTGCTTCGGCGTGTGCTGCTTCGTCGCCACGGACGACATCACGGTGAGTAGCGGGCAGCGGGCGAGCCCCCCACCCCCACCCCCGCTCCCTCGCAGAGCGGCTCACGCTCTGTCCCACGCTGTGTCCCCGCAGGAGCTGTGCGCGGCGCTCGAGTGCCTGGAGGGGCTGTTCGGCCAGGCCTGCCTGCAGGACAAGGGCGGCCCGGGCCCCGGCGGTGGCGGCAGCGGGCTCCCCGTCCGCGCGCTGCTGGCCTGGGCGCTGCTGCTCACCATCTGCCCGGCCGGCGAGCTGAGGCGGCGGCTGGAGACGTACGTGCCGGCCTCGGGCCTTGATGCGGGGACGCCTCTGTCGGCGACGTGGCCGGTGTTCGCCAGTGTTCACCGCTGACGGCTGCCCCTTTTCTAGGCATTTCCACCAGCTGCCGAGCCTCCTGTCTGCGGACGACGTGAACATGAGGATCGCGGCCGGGGAGACGCTGGCGCTGCTGCTGGAACTGGCCCGGGGCCTGGAGAGCGTGAGTCCCCCCACCCCCACCCTCCCCATTCCCCCCCTTCCCCTCCCGGGCAGCGTGGGGTGCGGGAGGGAGCCTGGCGGCCCATCGCCTGCGTTTCGGCAGCGGCCACGTGATGCTTACAGCCCGGAAACCGAGGCAGGCGGGCAGCCTCGGGACAGAGTCCCTTATGCCCCTCAGTGCCATCTGCTGCCCGAGGCTCGGGGCTCCTCCTGCGGGGCGCACTGTGGGCCGCAGGCCGGCTCTGCCCGGGCCAGAGAGGAGCCGTCACTGACCGGCGTGTCCCCCCAGGACTTCCTGTACGAGGACATGGAGTCTCTGACGGAGATGCTGCGGGCCTTGGCGACGGACGGCAACAAGCACCGGGCCAAGGCGGACAAGCGGCGGCAGCGCTCGGTGTTCCGGGACGTGCTGCGTGCCGTGGAGGTGAGCGCCCGGCGCCCGGTCCCCGACCCTCCCTCTCCTTCCCAGCGGGGTCAGCGCAGACACGGGGCTTCTATTCGTTTCTTTTTAAAAGCATATGTTATCCAAGACCGGTGCGGCTCAGTGGATAGAGCATCGGCCTGCGGCTTGAAAGGTCCCAGGTTCGATTCTGGTCGGGGGCATGGACCTTGCTTGCGGGCACATCCCCAGTGTGGGGTGTGCAGGAGGCAGCTGATCAATGTTTCTCTCTCATCGATGTTTCTGACTTTCTATCCCTCTCCCTTCCTCTCTGTGGAAAATCAATAAAATATATATATTTTTTAAAAAGTGTATTTTATTAATTTCACAGAGGAAAGGAGAGAGAGAGAGAAACATCAATGATGAGAGAGAACCAGGGATCGGCTGTCTTCTGCACGCCCCCTACTGGGGGTCGAACCCGCACCCCGGGCCCCACCCTGACCAGGAATCAGACTGAGACCTCCTGGTTCGTAGGTCAATGCTGCACCACTGAGCCACACCGGCCAGGCAAGACTTCTGCTTTGTCAACAAAGAAACATTTCACTCTGGTGGGTGAAGGTGTCTTTGTTAAGTGTAAACAGTGAGAGAAATTACAAATGTTCACAGTGAGAGAGATTACTTCACTTCAGTGGGCTTGGCCAAGACTTAAGCAGGGTACTTGGCACAGACATCCTTGGTGTGGTGTTTTTGTGTGAAGGGCAAAGTACCCCTGCCCCTCGGCAGCTCGAAGTGCCAAAAGCTGAAATAACAAAACCCGGCATTTTAATGGGCCCCGAGCTGTTATCCGTGCGCCAGCGGCTCTGGGTTTCTGCCATGCGGGCACTTGGCTTCTCTCCAAGTTGCGGAGCGGCGTTGAGGTTGAGACACGTTGACAACCACGTGGTTTTGCGTTGAAGTCGCCCACACTGAGCTGTGCCTTCAGGCCTGTCACCCTAAGAAGCCTGCCCGGGAGGCGGGGGCTGAGTCTGCACACGTCCAGGGCCGGGCTCAGCCCACCGTCCCGTTCACGGGCCTGACGTGTGCGCCAGGAGCTGTGGGTGGGGGTCTCTGCGGCCTCTTCTTTCCTCTGACACGTGCCTCCCTGCTGGCAGGACCGGGACTTCCCCACGGAGACGGTGAAGTTCGGGCCCGAGCGCATGTACATCGACTGCTGGGTGAAGAAGCACACGTACGACACCTTCCGGGAGGTGCTGGGCTCCGGCCTGCAGTACCACCTGCAGGTGAGCGGCGGTGCACATGCCCTGACGGGACGGCTTGGCACGGGAGGTGGGAGCCGGGGGTCAGCGAGTGCGGGAGGCCCTCCGCGTGCGCATGCGTGGCCCAGCAGGATACGGAGGTGGCGTGCGACGAGACGGAGAGGGTCCCCGCGGCCCCGTCCGTCCCGGGAGAGCAGCGAACTCTCTGTGGGAACGGTGGGCGTGGCGCCGGGTTCGAGGCGGGGGAGCAGGGTCCCCGAGTGGGAGGGCAGTCTGACCCCCTCGCAGTCCCCCCTCGCCCATCGTCGAGCCCGCTCTGCGCTCAGCAGCCTGTCGCCCCTTCTCCCCCCACCAGTCGAATGAGTTCCTCCGGCACGTGTTCGAGCTGGGGCCGCCCGTGATGCTGGACGCCGCCGCGCTCAAGACCATGAAGATCTCGCGGTTTGAGAGGGTGGGTGTCTTCTCCTCCCGGGCCTCGTGCTGCCCCCCCCCCCTCTTCTGCCGGTGACGGGGTGGCGGGCCGGGCCGTTCTCCCTGACGCAGACCGGCTCCGGAGGCAGGACGCCGAGCCGCGTGGGGAGGGCGTGGCTCACACACAGACTTCTCCCTAGCATAGGTGTCTGTGCAGTGTGTTCATTTAAGAGTAATGCTGACACAGTGCTCCTCGGCGCCAGATAATGCGCAGGTGCCAGGTGCGGTTTACAGATGGGGCTGCAGAGCCGGGAACTAGCAATTCATATCTCGGGGTTCAGAGTTCCCCAGTTCCCTGTCCTGTCCCCGGGGTCAGGTTCCCGTCACATGGCGGGTTGTGGAAGTGGGGGTGCAGGGCATGTGGTGTGTTCAGGGCTGCGGCCACACCATGCCCATCCCAGATATTTCATCTCCTCGAGGAGAACATGAAGCCTCCGTCTCCTCCCCCCCTTTCCAAATCCTCTCCCCCTCGCCCCCCCCCGAACTCGGGGACTCCGGGGCACGCTGCCGGCTCCTCACCGGGGCCCGTGGCTCAGGTTCCTCACGGGGGTGGCAGGGCCCGAGCCTCAGCCCTCGTTCCCAGGTGCAAGGCACGCGTGTATCCTGACATGGGCTGTTCCCACGGCCCTGTGTGGGCCGTTGTGTTCCGCGTGTGGGTCTTGGTTAGAGGCCTGCTCTCGTGCTCCTGGTACGTGCTCAGGAGGGAGCGCCGGGCCAGGTGTGACTCTGGTTCACTCCCTGAGACGTGGCCCGCCTCTCTACAGCAGCTGCCCCCTCACTGCACCAGCTCCGCCCCGGCCAGCGCTGGGCTTCTCTTTTTTAAATAACGTCACCCTTGGCTGGTGGCATTTTTTAATACTCTTTCAAAAACATTTTTTTATTGGTTTCAGAGGGTAAGGGAGAGGGAGAGAGAAACATCCATGCTGAGAGCTAATCACTGACCGGCTGCCTCCAGCACGCCCCACTGAGGATCGAGCCTGCAACCCAGACGTGTGCCATGACCACCTGGTTCATAGGCTGACGCTCAACCACTGAGCCACCCCAGCCGTGCTCGCTCACTCGCTCTCTCTTTTAAGTAAGCTGTTCTACTCCCACTCCCTTCTTCTCTGAAATCAATGGAAATAGATAAATAAGCCACCCTACTAGGGGTGACGTGCTTAATTACACTTCTTTAGAATTCTGAGTGGTCTTTTTCTGACCGCATGATAAGTGCTGACATTTGCACACACTTCTCTCTTCTCCATTCTTTCTTGGAGCGAGTCCCTGCGCAGGACAGAGAGCCGGGCAGCGCTCTGACCCATCGCCAGTTCCTCCCAGTTACTCTGCCCGTGGAGTGGCGGCCGGCCGGCCGGGCACAGAGCGACCGCCCTCCGCAGCAGGCAGGGGCTGTGTGCGGTGAAGAGCTTGTGAAGAATTTTTTTCCCCGTTAGTTCATGATCCGACTTTTCCTTGATCGGATCCAGTGTTGATGCACTCTCTTTCTTACTCTTTCACTGGGATTTTCTTTCTTTTTTTTTTTTTTTTTAATATATTTTATTGACTTTTTACAGAGAGGAAGGGAGAGAGATAGAAAGTCAGAAACATCGATGAGAGAGAGACATGGATCAGCCGCCTCCTGCATGCCCCCCTCTGGAGATGTGCCTGCAACCAAGGTACATGCCCTTGACCGGAATTGAACCTGGGACCTTTCAGTCCGCAGGCCGACGCTCTATCCACTGAGCCAAACTGGTCTCGGCATCACTGGGATTTTCTTCATATAGACAGCCACTACCATGTGTTGCTTTCCCCCTGTTCTTTGTGTATGTGTGTGTTTTATAAACATAAGGTATTTATAGGGTCAGCTTAGTTCCTTTCTCTCTCATTTTTTAACTCCGCGTTTTCCTGTCTCCGTTCCAGCATTTATACAATTCCGCAGCCTTCAAAGCACGGACGAAAGCCCGGAGCAAGTGCCGCGACAAGAGGGCCGACGTGGGAGAATTCTTTTAGGTTCCACTCGGGAAGACCGCGCCCGGTTCCAGTCCCTCCTTTTGTAACTTCTCGTGTATTTAATCGCTGTAGACGTTTTTATCGCAGGAAAACCTAGGTAGCTTTTGTAGCAGGGGTTCGATGACTTATAATTTAATGTATAGATTGCAAGTGAGTTCGATTATTGACTTTTCTCTGTAAATATCAGTAAACCGTGAAGAAGGTGTTTGTAATTTTTGTCTATTTATGAGGAGAGCAGACATAGGGTTATTTCATAAGAAAACGATTAGCCAAGATGAAATCTACCTGCTGTGGTGTCAGACATTGATTCAGTGACACAGCTGTTTATTACAGGCATCTCAGATCTTAGATGGGTTCTGGAGACCATTTTGGCCGCCGGTTTTTCTGGGAAAGAGGCCATTTTTTAGCTGTAACGGGAGCTGATGGTTTTAACCGGTCACTGGTCACTGGGATCGGCTGTGTGGCCGCCTGCGGCCGGACACGAACCGCGCTCGCTCTTCGTCCCCAAATAAAGGCTTTTCACACCAAACGTGCTTGTTTCTGTGAGAGGGACACTGGCTGTGGACTGCGTACAGAGCTCCACGTGACGAGGTTGGGAAGGGAGGGAGGGAACGAGGGAAGGAGACGGGGAAACAGGTGGAGACGCGGGGATTGGCTCCCGGCTGAGGACCGGCCGGGCGGCTGCCTGGGTGGCCCTCGCTTCGTGGAAGGAGCGAGCGCGTGGCGTGCTGGGCGCTGGCAGGAAGCTGCCGGGACCCGGCACAGCGGCGTCGGCACGTGGGCCGCAGGTGCCGAGAACCGGGCGGTCCCTGGCTCTGACCTGGAGCCCGCAGTCTGGCCAGCCACAGCCTCTGACACTCACCTCGGCTCCCCGGGGCCCGGTGGAGCCCGAGGAGCTGAGGACCTAACTGCCGGTCTCCAGGACGGTGATGCCTCCGAGGGGCGGTCAGGCCCGGGAGTGAGCGGCAGCCGTGCTCTCCTGAGACCCTCTGTCTCTGCGAGGCAGGGAGCTTGGAGGTTGTTTTAAAACAGCACCAGAGTTAAGAAATTAGACACGACTTTTCACATAAAATCGCTTTGGAAGGCAGCTGTGCTCACCACTGTACCACCAGCGCCTTTAACAGTGCTTTTGAGTTGGTCCTCAGGTCTAGATGACACTTCAGGAGATGCCATTCCGCCCTAGCCGGTGTGGTTCAGTGGCTAGAGCTTCCGACAAGGGTCCCAGATTTTATTCCAGTCAAGGCCATGTACCCAGGTTGCAGGCTCCATCCCAGAAGGAGGCAGCCAATCAATGATTCTCATGGAAGTTTCTATCCCTCTTCCTCTCTAAAATCAATAAACATTAAAAAAAAAGAGAAAGCTCCATTCCTTTACCCCGAAGGTGGCGGGGCTCCAAATTGAGTGTAGGTGCAACAGGAACTTGTGATGTGAACGTTCCTGGTGTGGGTTCCAGGGACCTCCCGTCTGCCCCCAGCAACGGCGGGGGAGGACTAAAGACCGCCATCCTGTTACCCCCAGCCCCCCAGCCCCGCACCTGCTGGGGAGGTAGCTGTGGCCTTGCTGGTCTCACTGTGGCTTCTTCTGTGTCCAGCAGGGGGCGGAGCGGCTTGGCACGTGGGCATGTGAGAGAGAGTGTGTGTGTGTGTGAGAGAGAGAGCGCTCAGCCTGTGCAGAAGACACGCGTGAGACAGATGCCGCCGTTGCTCGCCCTGCCCCAGTGGGTCGGCGGCCACACACTCCTCCCCTCGCCCGGCCCAGCCCCGCCACCGCCGCCAGCTCCCCTGTCTGACCTTGCCCTGCCCGGCACTGCCACTGCCGCCGAGGCCTGTGTGAGCCACGGTCGCCGCGGCAGCCCCCTCCTGCCCCATGTTCTTCTCGGGGAGCACGCCGGCCGCCCTGCTGGAGAAGGGCCGGCCCCCGCGGGCCCCGCGGCCAAATAAGGACACCGGCTTCAGTAAGAGCCCGGCGCGGGCCACGCGGCTCTGCGGCTTAGCGTCGGTGTCGGTTACTAAGCCGGGGCTCCGGGGGCGGGAGGCGCCGTCCCGCTGGGTGTGGTGTCGGTTACTAACCCCGGGAACCCAGGGGAGGGCGTGGGGGGGCCGGGGCCGCCCGCTGCTCCGGGGTCACCACCAAATGCGGCTCCTCCGGGCCCAGCCTGGAGGGAGGCGGGGGGGTCCCAGAGAGGACTCGCATTTCTAGGAAGACTTCTGTCGGCGCCTCTGAGTGACCGGCTGTGTCCGGGGCCCTGGCGGTCGGCGCTGCGCTTAGTGAGTAGTTTGCATGCGCTTGCCCTGGAGGGACCGCTCTCTGCCTCTGCCTGTGCTCGGCTCTGGCTTCCGAGAGAAATGACTGACTCCGGCCGCCCAGGCGGGGACTCTGGAGAGGAACCGAGGAGGAGGGGGCGAGACCCCCTCCGAGAGCTTCCTGTGGGCACGGCCACCCCCCCCCCCAGCCATTCCACCCCGATAGCCACCCCCACAGCCATGCCCACGGCCATTCCACCTCCACGGCGGCTTATCTGTGGGCTGGGTGCCCAGGCCCGGAGGGGAAACGCAGCAAAGCCACTTTCCACCGACAGCTAGCTGTGTCACCGTCTCCTCCGTCTGTGGGTCCCCAAAGCTTTCCTTCCGGCAGCCTCCCCTGTGGCTGTCCGTGCGGCCTGCACCCGAGGGGCCCCCACAGCTCCACTCGGCGCCAGGGGTTGGGGTGGAGGCTGCGGCGGGCGGTCACTGGCTTAGGAACACGCTTGCCCGGGGCTCGGGGTGCGATGCAGAGTTTTGTAGCCGGCTCTGCCCTCCGGCCGCTCCAGAGGCGCCTGTGGAGGAGCCAGAGCTGGCAGGCGCCGGGGTCGGCCAGCTGGGGGCCGCCGTGGGGCCTGTGACCCCGTGTCTGTGCACCGGCCGAGTCCCTGCAGATCCTGGCAGCCACACGCTCACCCGGCACCGGGTTCTCTGCTGACCCCTGACGGGCCCTCCGCCCGCTGGCAGACGGCGTCTTTCTGCCGGGAGCCCCCTCTCTGAGCGCTCCAGGGCTCGCTCTGCGCCGTGTCCCGAGCGGCGCTGAGTCAGCCTTCGAGTCGGCAGCCAGGCCCGGAATGTGGGGTGTCTGCGCGGTTCTGGTCCTCGGGCGGTTCCTGTGGTCCCGTTTTCTAGCTGCTCCTCTGCTCTGCCGACGGCGATGCAGCCCGCCTGCGGCTTAAGCCCCGTGATCACATCCCTGGGAGTGGGGAGCGCGGGGTCAAGGATAGGAAGTCCGATCCCGGAGCGGAGCGAACGGATCTCGCTCCGTCACACGCCTGAAATAGAAGCCGGCGCGCGTGGACGGATGAGCCTCGATGTGACTCACACACACACACGCTCCCCCGCATCCGACACCAGCCTCTGGGGCAGTGGTTCTCCACCTTCCTAAGGCCTCGACCCTTTAAGACAGCTCCTCATGGGGTGGTGACCCCCAACCATAAAATTATTTCCGTGGCTACTTCATCACTGTCATCCTGCTACTGTGATGAACTGTCATGTAAATCTCCGATAGGCAGGATGTATTTTCATTGTTACAAATGGAACATCATTAAAGCATAGGGATTAATCACAAACACAATATGTAATTACATACTGTGAAATATTTATTTCTAATGACAAATAAATGAAATTTTTTGTGTTGAATCGTGGTGTAGCATGGGTAACAGTCTTCCTATGACAACAGTAAACGACATGGCTATAGTTTGCTACACCGAGGAGCGGTGTGTTGGTGCCTAAGACCATGGGAAATAGGTGTTTTCTGATGGTCTTAGGCGACCCCTGTGAAAGGGCCGTTCGACTCCCAAAGGGTTCGAGACCCACAGGTTGAGAACCGCTGCTCTGGGGGGAGGGAGGGTAAGGAAGCGAAAATGTCCCTAGAGCCCCGTTTAGAGACCTGTGACCCCGATGTCCGTCAGGACGTGGTCCCATCTGTGACAGGGTGACTGTGGGTGGTCCGGTCCCTCTGCTCTGTATGACGCACTTCCACTGTTTAACGAGCGGAGGCGGTTTAAGCTTGTACTGGTTTTAGAGAGGGGAAGGGAGGGGGAGAGAGAGAAACAACAATAACGAGAGAGCCGGCAGATCACAGGGAATAGGAGGCGTTCACACCAGCCTCCCGGTGGGTGATGGTACAAAGGGGTCCCCAAAGGAGACATTTCCCCGGACCTGCCGCTGGAAATACTGTGGCACCTCGAGACACGAGTTTAATTCGTTCCATAACCTTGAGGCGTGGGAAACTATGAGACACTCGAGTCGCGGTGAACTGGTGGGTCGTGTGCAGGCGGCCGATCCGCGCGATGACTCCTATCTCAACTGTTGCTCGTATTTCAAAGCAAAAATCGCTTGCTCGACGGCTCGTATCTCAAAAACCTCATATGTTAGGGCACTCGTATCTCGAGGTTCCACTGTACTGTGTGTGTGTGGGTGAGGGGCGGGTGGCTGCGGGCTTGTCTGCTGCCCTCAGGCTGTCGCTCCCCAGCCACATGCTCAGCCCCCCCATCCAGCTGGCGTCTGACTGACGCGGCGCTCTCTTCCATGCAGGGACCATGCAGCGCCCCGGCCGGGACTCGGGCTCCCAGGGCGTCCCCGTCCCCGAGGACAGGAAGCTGTACGTCGTGGACTCCATCAATGACCTGCACAGACTCAACTTCTGCCCCGCGGGGGACCAGCACCTGCTCCGTACGCGCGCCCTCTGCCCCGCGGCTCCCGGCTCCCTCTGCGGCCCCTAAGACCACTGCTGCTCCCCTGGGCTGGGGCTGGGGGGTGGGAGGATGCGGGGGCTGGAGGGAGCAGGAAGGCCCCCACGCTTGCTTCAGAGATGCACGGACGGCGGGCTCCCTGCTCTGGCTCCCGGGTGGTGGGCGGCTGGCTTTCTTTTCTTTTTTATTATTTTTTTAAATATATTTTATGGATTTTTTTACAGAGAGGAAGGGAGAGGGATAGAAAGTCAGAAACATCGATGAGAGAGAGACATCAATCAGCGGCCTTCCTGCACGCCCCCCACTGGGGATGTGCCCACAAGCCAGGTACATGCCCCCGACTGGAATTGAACCTGGGGCCTTTCAGTCCACAGGCCGACGCTCTATCCACTGAGACGAACCGGCCCTGGCTTTTTTTTTTTTAATATTTTATTGATTTTTTACAGAGAGGAAGGGAGAGGGACAGAAAGTCAGAAACATCGATGAGAGAGAGACATCGATCAGCTGCCTCCTGCACACCCCCTACTGGGGATGTGCCCGCCACCAAGGTCCGTGCCCTTGACTAGAACCAAACCCGGGACCTTTCAGTCCGCAGGCCGACGCTCTATCGACTGAGCCACACCGGTTTCGGCTCCATCCGGTGTTTAAAACAGTCAGTGAAACTCAGTTGGGCAAACACATCCACTTTCTACTTACAAACGAGGAACCGCCCCATGGAAGAGCTAGCCAAGCCTGGACGGGCAGGGCGAGGAAGCAAAGCCGAGCAACCCGCCGCCCTCCGAGGGCCAGCCTGGTCCCCGCGCATCGCAGGTGCCCCAGCAGGTTGCGGGGGCCTCGCCTGGTCCTGCGTGAACTCGGACGCTCCGCACAGGCGCGGTCACCACCTGGCATGTGCCTCCCGTGTGCTCTGAGCCTCCCCACGCCACCAACAGCTGCTCGGGCTCTGTGGGAGGCTGCTTCCCCCATTACCGTGGAGCGGGCAGTGTCGCCCGTCTCCCCGCAGCCAGTCTCAGGAGCAGGGGCCTGTTTAGGAAGCAAAGCCGATGAGGTGACAGAGGAGGGACGGGCGTCAGCCAGCCCCGTCTCTGCTTTATTAGCTCATGCAGTGACAGCAGCCAGGCCCCGGTGGTCCAGTTACACGTTGGCAGAGATTAGGTCCCCGGTCGCAGGTGCCCAGTTCCGCTGACTGGCCGTGTGGTGGTGGGGGTAAGGGGGGGGTGAGGGAAAGGTGTTGGGGGG
>PVJN01041625.1:0-18662 GCA_004026805.1 Lasiurus borealis | reverse complement strand
TATTATTTAGATGCGTTTCATTTTTATGAGCTAAGGGAATGTCATCCATATAATGAATAATATAAGCCTTGGGATATTTTTTCCTTATAGGATGTATGGCTGCAGCCACAAAATCCTGACTTAAGGTAGGACTATTGGCCATGCCCAGAGGCAATACTTCAGCATATCTCACCCCCATCATCCCAAACCCATGGCGCTGTTCCCTTGCTTTCTCCAATCCTTGCTCGTATTTGGGAGGAAGTGTGATCCTCTGGAGGGCTCTCCCACAGGAGCTGTAGACCCAGGGACTGGTGGAGGCACCAGAGGTCGAGTGGAAGCCTTTAGTAACTTTCCCCACTTGGTCTTGATTCCCCTGCCACATTCCTCCACTCCTCTCTGGAGTGGGCTCTAGGCAGTCCTGAATCAGGAACCACAGACTGAAAGTAGAGGCAGGCATTTCCTCTGGACCTTCAGTTCTATAAGGGTCACAAAGTTGTTTTCCTACCTTCTCCCCTATCTCTGTATTTACCTTTTCTTCCTCAGAAAATCATCAGCAGGTTTTACTCACAAAATCCAAAATAATAGAAAAGCTGTTCATACCTCACAGAACAGCCCCTTGCTTGGAGCATAGCCTTAAGCATGGATACACATACATTCTTTTCCTGCAACCCTGAATTTCCCATGTTTTACACCAGCTAGTACTATACCTCTACCTTACTTACTGCATACTATGCACGCCTTGGGGCCTCCTATCACCTGACAGTTGCAGTTCCCTCACACTCAGGTCCGCACTGAGTGCCACTTGGGCCAAACTCAGCCCCGCGTTGGGCGCCATTTGTGCCACACCAGCACAGCCAAGGGTTCGGCAAGCTTGAGGGAGGGCCGGTGAAGGATGAAGAAAAGACAGTGAAAATAAGCTGGGTCTGGGTGGATCTTCTCTGTGTGGCTGAGACCACAAACAGATCCAGACTGCAAGCTGAGCCTTTATTTTATGGTCAGAGATATATAAGGTAATTTACAATGTTCTTGTAAGTTCCACTTGTTTTGGCAGCACTTGCTGCACCTCCCACAGCCCATTAGCTACCCAGGAAAGATGTAGGGAGCATCACAAGATCAAGCTTCATTATGCTAAGCGGTCTGTGCCCTCTAAGCTGGGACTTGTTTGCGGCTTTGCCAGCACATTAGTCCAAGGCTTAACTCTATAACTGCTTCCTACACTTAACATCTTACATTCTGTCATTTTCTTAATTCAGTTTTTTACTGTTCTGCTGCATTGTTGTGATTTCTTTTGAATTTCCTTTCAGTTTTATTCCTGTTTTTTTTGGTCTCACTTTCCTATTAAGGGCTTTTCTTAGCTTTCTTTTATATATATTTTTTTCTTTATTGATTAAGGTATTACATATGTGTCCTTTATCATCCCATTGCCCTCCCACCCCACCCCCCACTCATGCCCCTCACCCCCCTGGTGTCTGTGTCCATTGGTTAGGCTTTTATGTATGCATACAAGACCTTTGTTGATCTCTGCCCCTTACCCCCACCCTCCCCTACCTTCCCTCTGAGGTTTGACAGTCTGATCGATGCTTTTCTATCTTGGATCTGTTTTTATTCATTAGTTTTGTTGTTCATACTGTTTTCTTAGCTTTCTTGCTATTTATCAGAGCAGCCCTTAAGTGCTAATTGGGGGTCAGATGTGAGAGTGGGACCTGCTGATTTTATTGCAGTTGGCTGAGTTAGTGGGGTTCAGACCTTTGTTTTCCCATCTTACAGCCGTGTGTGTCCTGCGGCTGCTGGCTTCAGCCTCCTGATCACACAGCTCACATTCATATCCTTCGTACCTGGCTCGTGGTGCGCTCCTCTCCCTCTGTTGACTTCATTCCTGCTGGGAATCCAGCCCACATGAGGCCTCCTGGGGGTCCCTTGACCTGCTTGCCTTGACCTTTTCCTTCGCCCACTTCAGCCTGCCCATGGGTTTCTGTCTTTTCTTACGTTGCTTTCAGCCAGTGACAATACCCCACACTAGTGAGAAAATAGAATCTGCTCTGCAGCAGCGCCTCTTCACATCACCAAGTGACATCCCTCCCTCAGTGTAGACCCTCTTCCCTCCCTTCTTTCTCTCTATTATCGTGGAAGAGGTGCCCTCTCCTCCTGTCCAGGGCCTATTCTGTCCCCGCCTTCAAGACTCCGGTGTTTTCTCCCCTTCAGCGCGCTCCGACCAGGACACAGACATGATTACTAACCCAAAAGTCCACCCCGCACTACCCTGTTTCTCTGCTCTTTCATAGCCAACTTCTTAGGACTGTTAAACTCACCTTTGATTCGGTCTTAAAAATGTCATTATGACACATTTCAAGCACATAGGAAATGTCACACATACTCATCTATCTTCTTTTAGCTTCGTGAAATGAATCTTAACTTTTTGCTACATTTGCTTTCTACCTTTTATTTTTCATAGAAAAATATTATTACAAAGTCAAATGAATCCCCTTTGTACCTTTCCACTATCTTATTTACATTCCTTCCTCTCTAAAGATAACCTCTTGAGTGTGGAGTCTGTGACTCCTCTGCATATTTTCATACTTTTGATCTATATGCATATATTTATAAATAGTATAAGGTTTTATTTTGTACAATATATGAATAGCATCATTCAGCTCACTGAAATCTGGCCTCCGCTTCTACACAAGAACATGCCTTCTCTTGTCAAGGTCACTGCTGCCTCTGTGTTGCCAAGTCCAAGAAATCCTTTGCCTCCATTCAGCAGCTCACAGCAACATGAGCGCTTGGAAATCCTTTCTTCTGTGGCATTTTCTGAACCAGGAATTCTTAGTCACTCTTTAACCTCTCAGGCCATCCTCTCCATCTACTTCGATAGTTTCTCTTCAACAAAACCTATGAATATGAGTTTCTTAAGGCTCAGTTCTAGGGAATCTCTGTCTAGTCTTGAGTCTTTAAAAATTGTCCTTGCGCCCCTCAAATGTATATATGATCAGTCTACTTCTCCCATGGGCTCCAGGCCTGTGTATTCAGCTTCTGCTTACCTCGGGTATCTAGGTGTCTCGGGCTTAATTTATCCCCACAAACCTGTTGCTTTTCCCCACCCTCCACCCCCCAAAAAAAAATCTTCCCCATGTTAGCAAGTGGTGCTATTCCATTTGGGGTTATTCATGCAAGAAGCCTGAGATTTATCTTCCAATTTTTCTGTCATGTTTACATCTATCCATAAGAAAGGCTTATAAGTCGCACCTGCAAAATATCCCAGATCTGTCCCTTTCTTTCCATGTCCACTATCACTACACTAGTCCAAATTCTCTTCTGATCCTTTTAGTGGCTAGACTCCTTTCTCCCTTTCCTGTCTGGCCGTTCTTCATCTCTTTCCATTTAAAATTGGGTGACGTTGCATCCCATTTCCTTAGGGTAAAGTGTGGACCCTTCACTCTGACCTGCCTAGTTCTGCATAGCCTAGTCTTGCTCATCAACCTATCAGTGGTCACTGTCCCCTTTGCGCACCTGGTTCTCATTTTTTGCTGCTATGTCAACTTGTTCTATCTCCATCCCACACTTCCATTGACTACCTCCTTCTCCTTCTTAAACTTTCAGCCTAAATGTCAGTGTCTAGAGTGTTCCATTTACAGTCTTTGTTTCCATCCATGTGCTTTTCTCCACTTTTAATTTTAGAGAAATGTCTCTTTTATTATTTATTTATTGGTCTTTTTAGAGAGAGAGAAAACATCAGTCTGTTGTTCCTCCTATTTAGGAATTCCCTGGTTGATTCTTATGTGGTCCAGACTGGGGATCAAAGCTACCACCTTCATGTGTCAGGACGATGCTCTAACCAACTGAGCTACCCAGCCAAGGCCTCCATTTTTAATTTTTAAATGTTTTATATCTTTATTTAAAATATTTTACTGATTTTTAAAGAGGAAGAGTGAGGGAGAGAGAGAAAGAAATATTGATGTGAGAGTGAACCATCTATTGGCTGCCTCCTGCATACCCCTGGTCGGGAATTGAACCAGCAATCCTTCATTACCCAGAACAATGCCCAATCAACTGAGCTATGCCAGCCAGGGATAAATGTTTTATTTGTGTGCCATGTTGGCCCATAAGACTATCAGCTCCAAGATAATAGGGAACAAGTTTTGTACTTCACTGTCTACCCAGTGACACCTAACAAGACCTTGTGTGTGAAATATTTGATTGAAAGTTTCTTTTAAAAAGTCAAATTGTGTTACTGTGAGACTCTTAAGGTTCGGGGAATGGTTGGAGTGGTATACCTGGATACTCTGTTCTGCTTTGGAACTTTATAGCATTAGTAGATGCCCAGTGCACAGGTTTGTGCACCAGTGGGGTCCCTCAGCCTGGCCTGTGTCCTCTTGCAACCCGGGACCCCTCAGTGGACATTGGAGAGCAGGTTTCGGCCCAGTTCCCATAGGACAGTGCCCCAGGAACAACTAATGGCCAATTCTGCATGGAATCGAGCTCCCTCCTCCCTCCTCTCTGGGTCCAGGGTGCAGTAAAGCAGATTTGGGCCCACATTGCCCAGCAGCAACCTAACCCATGGCTGATTCCACAAGAAATCGGACTCCCTCCTCTACTAGTTGGAGTGTCATCCCCCTGGTGGTCATTGTGGGTCATAGCTACTGATTGGACAGTTGACAGCTGCTTAGGCTTTTATATCCTCTTATATAATAAAGGCCTAATATGCAAATTGTTCCACTGGGACTTGACCGCTTGCTCTAGCATGCACTGAACACCAGTGGGCAGCATGGAACATGGCAGGTGAAGGAACTGCCAGCCCCAATGGGCCCAATGAGAGCGGGACCACAGTGGGATGGTGGAACAGGTAAGCGGGCAGTGCCAGGCCAAGATGCACGAGGTCTTGTTAGGTGTCACAAAATTTGTGCATGGGTGTGGTCCCTATGCCTGGCCAAGGCAGGTGTAAGCGGGGTCCCATTCGCCCCAAAGATCACCCCGCAGATGGCAACCAGTGGCCGGCAGGCCCCAGGCTAGGACGTGGAACTGGGGGTGGGTTGCAGCAACCAACTTCCCGTGGTGCCCAGGCAGGGGGCTTTGACCTCTGGCCTGCTACCTGAGGGCAGGGGTGACGAGGACGGAGGTGCTGTTAGAATGCAGTGTGTCCACCGAGCTCATTCTCATTCCCCTGCTCCCCTTTGCCCCCACCAAGACACCAGAGCTCACACGCTCAGGTGCCGGGCACCTGCAAGGAGCCAGCCCCGCACCCACACAGCCTCTTCCGGATGAGCCGGGCCACGGCCTCTGGGACTGCAGAGGCCGGTCTGTCCCCGTGGGTTTGCGCAGGAGCTGGTCTGCGAGGCCGACCAGGAGAGACTGTGCTGTCTGCCTGGCTTCTGTGTGGTGCTGCTGGGTGGCCCAGAGGCCCGTGCTGCACTGCAGCCCACAGCTTCCAGCTGCACTCACCACATCTCCGTGTGGGGACTCGGGCACCATGACTCAGGTGGAGGGAGGTGTGCAGGGCCTGGGGGCCCAGAGGTCAGCTGGGACCTGCCCTTCCATGCCAGATGCTCGCACTTTTTTATATGTATATATATATTTTATTGATTTTTCACAGAGAGGAAGGAAGAGGAATAGAAAGTCAGAAACATTGATGAGAGAGAGACATCGATCAGCCGCCTCCTGCACACCCCACACTGGAGATGTGCCCGCAAGCAAGGTACATGCCCCCAACTGGAATTGAACCTGGGACCTTTCAGTCCGCAAGCTGACGCTCTGTCCACTGAGCCAAACTGGTCTCGGTCGCTTGCACTTTTGATTGCTGGCCGGGCCTAGGGACCAAATTTCATGCACCCGGGCCTCTAAAATATAGATAGTTGCTCACTACTTTTCCTTAGTCCTACAACTCTGGTAAACATTAAATCTCTTACACTAGTCTAGAGAACAAAGCTGTTTAAAAATGGTGTTTGTGCCCTGACTGGTTTGGCTCAGTGGACAGAGTGTCAGCCTGCAGACTGAAGGGTCTCAGGTTCAATTCCAGTCAAGGGCATGTACTTTGGTTGCGGGCACATCCCCAATAGGGGGCATACAAGGAGGCAGCTGATTGATGTTTCTTCTCTCATCGATGTTTCTAACTATCTATCCCTCTGCCTCTCCCTTTCTCTCTTTAAAAAAATCAATAAAATATATATTTTTAAAAGCCTTTCATTTAAAAAATAATAAAATAAAATAAAAATATTATTTGTTGCACTAATATTACTGCAACAAACATAGACATTGGAGAATTGAAAGAGAGTTCATCCTGAAGCTCTCCTCCCACCTAATAAATCAGATACTTATTTTTCTTACTCTCTAGTCATGAACCATAACTTACATTTTATCACAAGGAAAGATTAGTTTTTTCTTTCATTTTTTATTTTTTTGCTTATGTACTCTTCATAAACATGTTTAATGCCTGTATAATTATTATTTAATTTTTCTGTGCATATTTCAAAAGCTCTGTTTTTCCTTTAATATTCCAATGTATTTTTTTATTGTTCTGTATTTGTGTGTCTTTTACTTTGGCATTTTAGGAACATCCAACCATATACATTGTTTTTTTGTTTTGTTTTTTATTCTGGAAACACCAGATGCCCATATTCTAGGTTTTTTGTCTTTCTAGAGCAGAGAAACTTTAAATACAAATATTTTTATAGGTGCAAAATAAATAACAGGTCAGGAAGTTTTTTTTCTCAGAGGTTTTTTTTTCTTCCTCTTTTAAAAAATATTTTTATTGATTTCAGAAGAGAGAGAAACATTAATGATGAGAGAGAACCCAGGCATGTGCCCTAACCAGGAATCGAACCTTGGGACCCTTCAGTCCATGGACCGTTGCTCAATCCACTGAGCCAAACCAGCCCCGTTTTCAAGGGTTTCTTAAAGATGATGCTGTGTCAGGCTTATGTTTTCTTTAGGATGCTTGCTGGAATCTTTCAAAATTTCTGGCTGCGCTCTTCTTAATACAACCAATTCAGAATGTCTGGCTTATATCTTAATGCTTAGATGATTTCTTGCTTTATTTCCTTTGTTTTTGTATTTATCTTTTTAATTTTCCCGGTGTCTGCAGCATCCTCTTTTACCTACCAGTGATTATTTATGTTGCAGGCAACATCTAGACTCAGAGAAAGAGGCTGTGATGGTCGCCTGGCAGGAATTGAAGTTCAACAGCTCTTCTGTTCTCAGAGTGCAGCAATTCCTGAGCACCAGCTAAAAGAACTGAACATAAAAATTGACAGTGCTTTGCAAGTAAGTGTTTCAGAGCTGGCACAGCGATACACCAGGGATAGGGACAAGGGAGGGAGTTACAGTTGTGATATTGAACCATTTGGAAAGAGTAACATGATAGTAGCTGGTCTTAACATGTTTTTAAAACTATAGAAATTTTAAATTTCTAATTTCATTGGTCTTTGTCATTTTAGAATCTGTGTAATCTTGATTTTTCAAAATAATTTATTTGCAGGCATATAAAATAGCGCTGGAAAGGTTAGGCCACTGTGAATATGCAATGAAAGCTGGTTTCCACTTGAATCCAAAAGCAATTGAAGCCAGTTTGCAGGTACGGTTTTCTTTCTGGTAGTTCTTGGAAGCGTGTGTGTGGCATGGCAGTCTCGCCACCACACCAAGTGAATCAAAGTGTCGTGACAGATGAGCTGTGGGTGACCTTTCTCTCCCCTCCACTCCTCTTCCAGGGCTGCTGCAGCGAGGCAGAGGCACAGCAAACGGGGCGGAGGCAGACGCCCCCTCAACCCATGCAGTGTGAGCTCCCTACTGTCCCCGTGCAGATCGGATCACACTTCCTGAAGGGGGTCTCCTTCAACGAGTCAGCCGCTGACAATCTGAAACTTAAGACGGTAGCTTTCCATGGGTTCCCACAGCCCGGTGTGAACTTGAAAATAGAGTTGTTAAGGAAACTTAAACTTGTAAAGAATATAGAGTAAAAAAAAACAAAACTGAAGTTGGGTCAGGAGGCAATAACCTTTCTCCATAAACTGGTATCTAAAAGTGAACTATGGTGAATTTATTTTTAATCCTCCCCCAAGGGAGGATTTTTAGAGAGAGGGGCAGGGAGAGAAAAAGAGAAACATCGAAGTGAGAGTGAAAACAGCAATCATAACATCAATTGCTTCCTCCCACATGTGCCCAATCAGGGTTTGGGATCAAACCTGCAACCTAAGTATGTGCCCTGACCAAGAATCTAACCTTTTGGTGTATGGGTCAGTGCTCCAGCCAACTGAACTATACTGGCAGGGTTATGGTGACTTTTTTATTATTTTTAATATATATGTTTTTATTGATTTTAGAGAAAGGATGGGAGAGGGATAGAGAGATAGAAGCATTGATGAGAGAGAGAGAGAGAGAGAGAGAGAGAGAGAGAGAGAGAGAGAGAGAGAGAGAGAAAGAGAGAGAAAGAGAAACATTAATCTTCTACCTTCTGCACGCCACCTAATGAGGATCAAACCCACAACTTGGGGATGTGCCCTGACCAGGAATCAAACTAAAAACCTCTTGGTTCATGGGTTGATGCTTAACCACTGAGCCACAATGGCCGGCTGGGCTATGGTTCCTTTTTTATATATTTTATTGACTTTTTTTCAGAGAGGAAAGGAGAGGGATAGTTAGAAACATTGATGAGAAAAAGTCATCGATCCACTGCCTCCTGCACACCCTCTACTGAGATGTGCCCGCAACCAAGGTACATGCCCTTGACCGGAATCAAACCTGGGACCCTTCAGTCTGCAGGCTGACACTCTATCCACTGAGCCAAACCGGTTAGGGCTATGGTAACTTTTTAATGAGATGTTTGTCAAGTTAGTTTTATTTGCAATTTTGTTCAAATGTCTAACAAAGGTTTTTGAAAGCACATTATAAAATACTCTTTATGGTTAATGTTTCAATGGACTTGCCTGAAAAAAAATAAGAGGAGAAATCATGTCATAATATGACCATAATTATTTCCTTTTGTGGAGCACCATGAGTCAAGCATTATTATGTCAACCATTTCTCTTGTGTCGTCTTTTTTAATGATCACCCATGAGCAATGTACCCTTTACCCTACTGGAGAAATAGAGAAACTAAGGCCCAAGGTCACATAGCTGGAAAGAAATAGACTGGAATTTGAACTTATGCAATCTGTTTCCAGAGCCTGCATACCTGACCACTTGGTAATCCAAAGCAAAGTTGAGATTTTCATTGGTATTTAACTGCCAGATAATTTTGTCTCCTTATTTAGAGGAATTCAGAATTCAAAATTCCTCAACCAGTGTCCACTAGCAGATTGCTAGATAATGCTGCATTTTGTGCTGGTATAGAAATACCAACATGTGTATTAATGAATGTGATATATCTAATCATTCACTCTATAGGATTGAGAAAATCTCTGAAGAGTGTCTGATGATAATTACTTAACAAATTAAATTCCATTATTTGAGGTACTTAAACAAAATACTTTTCTTTTGAGGACTATTGTGTACCTGTAAATGCATTTCAGTCTACAAATCTTATCTTAAGATATGACCACTCTTGTGTGGCTTTATCTTAGGTTATGACCACTCTTGTTATATATTTATAGCATACCATGTTACAGCTGATCAAGGAGGCCGGCTGCTACAATGGAATCACAGCAAGGGATGATTTTCCTGTAACTGAAGTACTGAACCAGGTGTGCCCATCCACATGGCGGGGCGCCTGCAAGACTGCTGTACAGCTGCTGTTTGGCCAAGCTGGACTGGTGAGTGAATATGTGTGATAGACGGGGGAGAGAGAGAGCAGAGACAGACGATCTTTCAAGCATTTAAGGATGGGGTGCAAGCATGTGTGAAAATACTGAGTAACTTTAGCAGTTCTTTCGAGCTACAGAGTTTATTTTTATTTATTTATTATTTTTTTAATTAAATCTTTCTTATTCAGATTATTACATTTGTTTCTCTTTTTTCCCCTCCATAGCTTCCGTCCACCCGGCTCCCACCCTTCCCTCTACCCTTACCTCCCTCCCGTTGACCTCATCCATAGGTGTATGATTTTTGTCCAGTCTCTCCCTGTACACCCCTCACCCCTTCCCCCCTAAGAATTATCAGTCCACTCCCTTTCTGTGCTCCTGATTCTATTATATTCACCAGTTTATCCTGTTGATTAAATTTTTAATTCACTTAATTTTTAGATTCACTCATTGATAGACGCGTATTTGTTCATAATTTTTTATCTTTTGCCTTTTTCTTCTTCCTCTTATAAAAGAGTACCTTTCAGCATTTCATATAATACTGGTTTGGAGTTGATGAACTCCTTTAGCTTTTTCTCATCTGTGAAGCTCTTTATCTGAATTGAAGGCAATTCTGAATGATAGCTTTGCTGGATAGAGTATTCTTGGTCGTAGGTTCTTGCTATTCATCACGTTGAATATTTCTTGCCACTCCCGTCTGGCCTGCATCGTTTCTGTTGAGAAATCAGCTGACAGTCGTATGGCTGCTCCGTAGGTAATGAACTGTTTTTCTCTTGCTGCTTTTAATATTCTCTCTTTGTCTTTTGCTCTTGGCATTTTAATTATGATATGTCTTGGTGTATTCCTCTTTGGATTCCTTTTATATGGAGTTCTGTGTGCTTCCTGGATCTGTAAGTCTATTTCTTTTACCAGATGTGGGAAGTTTTCAGTCATTATTTCTTTAAATAGGTTTTCAGTATCTTGCTCTCTCTCTTCCTCTGGCACCCCCATAATTCTGATGTTGGTACGCTTGGAGCTGTCCCAGAGGCTCCTTACACTATCTTCACATTTTTGGATTCTTCTCTCTTCTTGCTTTTCCAGTTGAGTGTTTTCTAATTCTTTATATTTCAAATTTTTGACTTGATTCTTGCCTTCCTCTAGTCTGCTGTTAGGTCTCTGTATAATATTTTTTATTTCAGTCAGTGTATGTTTAATTTCTAGTTGGTCCTTTTCCATTTCTAGTTTGTTCTTTTTCATCTCCAGTTGGTTCTTTTCCATCTTCTCTTGGGTCTCGCTAACTTATCCAACTTTTCTAGGATATTCTTAAAAAACCTTATAAGCGTGGTTTTGAACTCTATATCCAGTCATTTGTTTTCCTCCATCTCTTTTGTCTGTGATCCCTTCCCTTGTCTTGCCATTTTCACTATGCCGGGAGAACTTCTGTGTTGGATTCAGCCTTATGATACCAGACTTGCAAAACTGCAAAAGTCTCTCTGTTGAGCTTGGGATAGGTGGAGTCTCAGGGCTTAATGGACTGCCTTGCCTTCCAGTCAGCCCCTCTCTCCCCGGCCCCCGAGTCTCACGTGACTGGGTAATTGCTGGATAGGTCTCTAAATCGCGGTGCCTCTAGACTGCTGCCCCTCTGGCTCCCCTGCACTCCGGGACCACAGGAGTCTGGGTCCCCAGGGATTCGCCTGAAACCGGGGTTCAGTGGAGTTAGAAGTGACGCAGCTGGGAGGGTCTGCCTCCCACCCACTCGTGAAAGTCAGCAGCACAATCAGCAGTTGGTCCTCTGCGCGCAGTGCCATGTGCGACACCAGACTTCTGATCCTCTGTGACTCCCTAAATCTCTGTGCACTTCTCCCTTTTCACAGTCCTAACTCCCCCCGTATGAGTTTTGGCTGGACCTGGGGTTTAGTGTCGTAGGATAAGGGGTTCAATGCCATTGAGAGTCTCTGCCTCCCTCCCGCCAGAGAAAGCCAGCCAGATACTCCAGCACCTGCTCTCTCCACGCGCGCAGTCTCTGTACCTCAGCTTTTTGCAGCTCCTCTGGGTCTCTGTGAGCCCCTCTTCTAGTTGTAGAATTTCCACTCAACCAGCTTTCCTGTGGTTCTGGATGATGTCCGTTCTGTCTTTTAGTTGTTGTTTTGAAATTGTTGTGTGAGGCAGCAGTGTAGGGTTTTACCTATGCCGCCATCTTGGATTCTCCCTCTTTGGTGCTACAGAGTTTAGACCAGATGGAAAGGGTAGCATTAAAAAGTCTCTCTCTCTCTCTCTCTCTCTCTCTCTCTCTCTCTCTCTCTCTTTTTTAAGATTTTTAATATGTATTGGTAGGGAAACTATATTGGTAGGGAACCTAGTTGCAGAATGATGTTGCAGGCTATCCTCATATTAAGGAAACCATTTCACTGGTAATGGTTTGAGAGGGTCCTTTGACTGGACTACTCTGGAGCTCCAGTGGATGTGTTTCTGTTGCTCAAACAGGCCAAGCTTCTGCCTGTCGGAGGCCTTTGCATTTGATGCTCCTCTTACCTGAGAATACTCCTCTCTGATTAGCATGTGACTCACTTCTCAGTCTTCCTAATGTCAGCTCAGACATCACCTCTCAGAGACCTCAGTGGTATAAGTAATGCCCCATCCAGTTACTTTGTATCCCAGCTCTGTCTTCTTAGCAATCCAGTGTCAACTCAGAAATAAGCTGTCTTTATCACATTGGAGAGAATAACTTGTGCTAAAGTTGGATGGACTCAGTATCTGAAGTCACCATTTAGCTTTTTATTTGACACTGCTGGCCCACATAACCTTACGTATTTGATTGTACTTTCTTGAATTAAATGACTACTTTTTGGAAAGATATAGCATTTCAATCAGGCTAAAAGAAGCTAATTAGAACTAAGAAAATTAAAGACTGTTTCTTAGTCTAATTCCTGCTTTATGAAAGTAGCTGTTGGGCAGGTGCTGTCCTTTTGTTTCATGTGGTTGAAGGCTCCGGTGTCTAAGCTCAGGTTGGTGCTGCCTTATAGAAAGACAGATGAAGGCCAGTCTACAGTGGGGATTATCTATACATGTTCCTCAGTGTAGACACCCTACAGGAAACATAGACCTGAGACCCCTGCTGAAGTATAGAATAGCCCACTCTCTTTAGGAGATTGAGCTGAAGTTAGGAGAACCATAACAATCAGTTTTTCAGAAAGGAATGTGTAGAAAAGACAGAGGACATTGTAGGTTTAAAAAAAAAAGTCCCATTATTATTCAAAGATCAGAAATTATTCCTAGACCCCTACCCCTTGATCTCGGGGCACCTTTGTACGTGGCTGACAAAGAACCTTTAGATTATGGCTCTGGGGCCGGGAGGAGAGAGGAAACACCTGCCTGGTCCAACAATGGGTATTACTTGGACAGGAAGTCTTTTCCAGAGGACAGGAGACCAGCTGTGGGAATGTTTACAGCAGTGGAAATGAGCTCCATCACAGGCTGCGTTTAGAATCAAAATAAGCAGCTCTGCATGGCTTTACTCTTCTGATATGTCACAGATTTGGGTTTCAAGTGTTTTATGATTCTCTTCTTAGTTATTTTAGTTATTTGAAAATAAATTCATCACTTTATCAAACTCTAACTTATGTAGGATACTATATCGTCTTGTCATATTAAATAAAGACTGTCTCCCAAATAAGAGGAAATCATTGAAGGAAGGGCTGGTTCTTTATCTTTCCTGAAGCAGTTCTGTTTTTATAGAGGTTGAAAATAAACTGATCTTTAAGAAAAGCTTCATCCACTTCTGGCTTGTTTTTGGTCATTACAGATGGGCTTTTCTGAAGCATCGGTTTGTTTTTATTGTGGCATTTTTACTCCTTTCAAGTGCATAAATTTTTAAAATACTGAGGTAAGAAAACAAAGCAGTTCCTAACTAGCATTTATGATTTGGAAGAAGTGCCACAGGTGCTTGCAAAGTTCAGCACATCCTACACCTAGAAGGTGGTTTCTGTTTAGTGAAACACTAGAGGCCTGATGCACAACGTTCATGCATTCAGGGGGTCCCTCAGCACGGCCTGTGCTCTCTTGCAGTCCCATGCCCTGGAGCCTCTCCACCGTCTGCTTAGCGCTGCTGTGGAGATGCTCCAGCCACCCCTGGCTTCTGGCTGAGGGGCGCTTCCACTGTGGTGCCTCTGCTCCCTGGTGGTCAGGGTGCATCATAGCAAGCAGGCATTTCGTCATCTGGCTGGAACTGGCTCTCTGACATCCCCCCAGGGGTCCCAGATTACAAGAGGGTGCAGGCCAGGCCGAGGGACCCCACTGGTGTATGATCAGGGCTGGGGAAGGAAACGGGAAGTTGGGAGGTTAGCCAGCCAGGGAGGGTCTGCAGGAGGGCTCCAGGGGGTGTCCAGCCTGTTTCACTCAATCTCGATTGGCCAGACTCCAGCAGCAAGCTAACCTACCAGTTGGGTCGTTTGCCCCCTAGTGGTTAGTGAACATCATAGCAACTGGTTGACCAGTCAACTCTTCCCTGGTGGTCAGTGCATGTAATTGTGAGCAGTTGAGTGGCCTTAGCATATCATTAGCATATCACACTTTGATTGGTTGAACGGCTGGCTGGTTGACCTGACCCTTAGCATATTAGGCTTTTATTATATAGGGTTACTGTGTCCAGTCATCTTTATTACCTACCTGACTGGCCTCTGCATACGGCTTTGCTGCTAGAGGAATAGTTCTTACCAGAGTCACTTAGCATTGATAGGTTCATGTATGGGGTTTGTTTGTGAACTTTTTTATCTTGGAATGCTTATCATTATATTTATTTCTCTTTCAGGTGGTAGTTGACACAGCACAGATAGAAAATAAAGAAGCCTATGCCCCCCAAATCAGTTTAGAAGGCTCAAGAATCGTGGTTCAAGTCCCATCCACATGGTAATGTGACTGTTATATTAACATAAGCTTAAGTGATAAAAGTTTTCACATCTTTGACAATATTGCTGGGGACAAACTCCCTGCTAACTGATAGGACACATCTTCTGTTTATGCAGGTTTATGGCAGTGGTACTGTGTTACTGCCATGTCACGATTATCAGTCCAAGATGAGGACGTCAAGATGCCTGAAGCCAAGTCTCATTGGCCAAAAATATAACTAAAATGTTATATACTCATGAATCATAATGAGCAATACTATTTTTTTGTCTACGGCTTTTAAACAGAATATAGCATTTTCTCCAAGTCACCCAGTGTTTTTGTAAAGCTGAGTCCAGAACATAGAATTCCTCATCCATCTTTGTCTGTTCCAACAACTCTGATGATCTTAATTAAGTTCATGTCATTACATACCCAGTGTCATTGCTATCTGGGGACAGACTGACCATTTTTATTTTGACTGACCCTACAAATCAGTAGGAAAATGGTCAAGGTAAAGGAACAGGTAAATCAGAAGACATATGGTTAAAAAATACATGGAGAAACTGTAACCTCACCTAATAAAGGCAAAGTAGAGAAACAATAAGTCACATTTTGCCTACCAAGCTCAATTGTTTTAAAATAATATATTATTTTAGAATACTATATTTGGGCCAGACTATACAAAAACAGACACAGAAGTTGTTGAATAAATGACAGCCTTCCTAGAGAGTAGTTTAATGTATCAGAGACCTAAAATAAAGGCTATGACCTCAGCAATTCCACAGTTCCACCTGTAGGGGTTTTACCTGGACATATCCTCTAAACAAAAGGTAACTGGAGAGGCAGGGCTACTGGGTAACATAGGACAGCGAGCACACAAAGCTACTCTACCATCTCAGGGAAGCAGCGAAACATGTGGAGACTAAAGAACAGATCACAAACAAAAGAAATGGAGGGGGGAAAAAGACTGGATATAGAGTTCAAAACCACGGTTATAAGGTTTTTTTAAGAATTTCCTAGAAAAAAATTGATAAATTTAGCAAGACCCAAGAGGAGATGAAAAGGGACCAACTAGGAATTAAACATACACTGACTGAAATAAAAAATATTATACAGAAACCTAACAGCAGACTAGAGGATTGCAAGAATTAAGTCAAAGATTTGAAATACAAAGAAGCAAAAAACACTCCACTGAAAAAACAAAAAGAAAAAAGAATAAAAAAATGTGAAGATAGTGTAAAGAGCCTGTGGGACAACTTCAAGCGTACCAACATCGGAATTGTGGGGATGCCAGAAGAAGAGAGAGAATAAGATACTGGAAACCTACTTAAAGAAATAATGACTGAAAACCTCCCCCACCTGGTGAAAGAAATAGACTTGCAAGTCCAGGAAGTGCACAGAACCCCAAACAAAAGGAATCTAGAGGACCACACCAAGACACTTCATAATTAAAATACCAAGAGCAAAAGACAAAGAGAGAATATTAAAGCAGCAAGAGATAAACAGTTTATTACCTATAAGGGAGCACCCATACGACTGTCAGCTGATTTCTCAACAGAAACTATGCAGGCCAGATGGGAGTGGCAAGAAATATTCAGAAGTCATAATAGCAAGAACCTACAACCAAGATTACTCTATCCAGAAAAGCTATCATTCAGAATTGAAGGGCAGATAAAGAGCTTCACAGATAAGAAAAAATTAAAGGAGTTCATCAACACCAAACCAGTATTCTATGAAATGCTGAAAGGTTCCCTTTTTTTTTTTGTTTTGTTTTTTTTTAATATATTTTACTGATTTTTTTTTTTTTACAGAGAGGAAGGGAGAAGGATAGAGAGTTAGAAACATCAATGAGAGAGAGACATCGATCAGCCGTCTCCTGCACATGCCCTGTTGGGAATGTGCCTGCAACCAAGGTACATGCTCTTGACTGGAATCAAACCCAGGACCTTTCAGTTCGCAAGCTGATGCTCTATGTACTGAGCCAAACCGGTTTCGGCAAAAAGGTCCTCTTTAAAAAGAGGAAGAAGAAGAAAAAGGTAAAGATAAAAATTATGAACAACAAATACGTATTTATCAACAAATGAATCTAAAAATCAGGTGAATTGAAAATCTGATGAACAGAATAAACTGGTGAATATAATAGAATTAGGGGCATAGAAAGGGAGTGGACAGATAATTCTCAGGGGGAAACAGGTTAGGGGACGTGCAGGGAGAGACTGGACAAAAAATCATACACCTATGGATGAGGATAATGGGGGGGGGGAGATAAGGGCAGAGAGTGGGGTGGGAGCCAGGTGGAAGGGATATATGGGGGAGAGGGGTGAGGAAAATTGTAATAATCGGAACAATATAGATTTATTAAAATGTTAAAAAATTTTTAAAGATATACCTAGGAATGAACTTAACTAAGGAGATAAAAGACATATATGTGGAAAACTACAGGGAACTGAAAAAAGAGAGACATAAACAGATGGAAGAGCATACCATGATCATGGATTGGGAGAATCAACATCATTAAAATGTCCATATTACCCAAAGCAATCTATAGATTCAATCCACTCCTCATTAAAATACCAATGGCATATTTCAAAGACCTAGAAAGAACTTTCCACAGATTCATCTGGAACAAAAAAAACACCCTGAATAGCCACAGCAATCCCGAGAAAGAAGAATAAAGTAGGTGGGATCTCAATACCAGATTTCAAGCTATATTACAAAGCCACTGTTCTCAAAACAGCCTGATACTGGCACAAGAACAGACATATAGACCAATGGAATAGAATAGAGAATCCAGATATTGATCCAAACCACTATGCTCAATTAATATTTGACAAAGGAGGCATGAACATACAATGGAGTCAAGACAGTCTCTTCAATAAATGGTGTTGGGAAAAATGGACAGATACATGCAAAACAATGAAACTAGACCACCAACTTACACCATACAGAAAAATAAACTCAAAATGGATACAGGACTTAAACATAAGGCAGGAAACCATAAAAATACTAGAGTAATCCACAGGCAGCAAAATCTCAGACATATGCCAAAGGAACTTCTTCACTGATACTGCTTCAAGGGCAATGGAAGTTAAAGAGAAAATAAACAGGACTACATCAAAATAAAAAGCTTTTGCACAACAAAGAAAACATCAGCTAAACAACAAGAAAGTGCACTGTATGGGAGAACATATTTGCAAATGTTTTCACTGATAAAGGTTTAATCTCCAACATCTACAGGCAACTTATACAACTTAATAAAAGGAAGATAAATGATCCAATAAAAAAAAAATGGGCAACGGACCTAAATAGAGACTTTTTGAAAGAAGACAGAAGGAAGGCAAGAGACACATGAAAATTTGCTCAAAGTCACTAATTATCTGAGAGATTCAAATCAAAACTTAAATGGGATACCATCTCACACCTGTCAGAATGGCAATCATCAACAAATCAACAAATGATAAGTGCTGGCCAGGATGTGGTGAAAAAGGAACCTTCGGGCACTTCTGGTGGGAATGCAGACTGGTGCAGCCACTGTGCAAAACAGTATGGAGTTTCCTCAAAAAACTAAAAATGGAATTCCCATTTGACCCAGTAATCCCACTCCAGTTATATATCCTATGAAACTAGAAAACAACAATCATATATACCCCTATATTCATAGCAGCACAATTTACAATAGCTAAGATTTGGAAACAGCCTAGGTGCCCACCAGCAAATGACTGGATCAGAAAACTATGGTACTTCTACACAATGGAATACTATGCTGCCATAAAAAAATAAGGAATACTTATCATTTGCAGCAACCTGGATGGAACTGGAAAGCATTATGCTAAGTGAAATAAGCCAGTCAGTGAAAGAAAAATACCACATGATCTCTTTCATTTATGGATAAAAAAGAACATTATAAATTGATGAACAAAAAGATAGATACAGGGGCAGTAAAGTATGAAACAGACTGTCAAATTACAGCAGGAAGGTTAAGGAGAGGTGGGGTAGATAAGAGATCAACCGAAGAACTTGTATGAGTACATATAAGCATAACCATTGGACACAAGACACAGGGGGGGCGGGGTGAGGGTATGCATGGTGTTGAGGT
>PVJN01041624.1:0-18662 GCA_004026805.1 Lasiurus borealis | reverse complement strand
CTGCAGGGGAGGGCAGTTCGGGTGACCAGGCCTGCAGTGGAGGGAAGTTAGGGGTGACCAGGTCTGTAGGGGAGGGCATTTGGGGGCAATCGGGTTGGCAAAGGAGCAGTTAGTTGTCAGGGGAGTAATTATGGGGTGATCAGGCTGGCAGGCAGAAGTGGTTAGGGGCAATCAGGCAGGCAGGCAAATGAGTGGTTGGGAGCCAGCAGTCTTGGATTATGAGGGATGTCCCACATGGAGAGGGTGCAGGCTAGGCTGAGGAACACCCTTCCTTGCACAAATTTCATGCACCGGGCCTCTAGTTTCTTGTAAAACAATATCATTGTCAATTGAAATGTTCTCTTTCTTTCTATGCCCCTCCCTGCTGTCAGAATTCTGAGATGTGGTACAAACGTCACAGTATTGCTATTGGAGAAGTACCGGCTTGCCGCCTTGTCTACCGCAGACAGCTGACAGAGGCCAACGTAGAAGAGATATGGAAGTCTATGACATTATCACAGTATGTGCATTTGATATTAATGAGACTTTTTAGTGTATTTTTTTCTAATTTGTTTCTTCATTAATCTCTGAATATTTAATTTTCTGAAATTATATATAAAAATCTCAACTTTACATTATTTGCAGCTGAGCTGCTTATCAAACATAATTTAACTGGATCTGTTTTATTTTCTATGTAATTTATATAATGGTTAGGAGTAGACATTTGAAAGTTTTTTAACTTCTAGTAATACTGAACTCTTAATGAAATACAATGAGAAATTTGGTCTTGTAAATATTTTATGTACTATATAATTAAAGTTAATAGCAGGTTTTTTCTCACAAAGATGTACTAGTAGTTTTTCTTATCATTGGATAAGCTAATTCTTGTTTTTATAATATCTTATGAAATGTTCTTGGCATTTAAGGTGTTACGTCATTAAATTACTAAAGCAATATGTTAATGGCAAAAGGATATTTTTCAGTGTGTTCTATAATAATTATTTTCTAGCCCTTTGCCCCATAAGAATTGGGTGAAATGCAAGAAAACAACACAGTTTAAAGATTGATATTTTACAGTGCTGGGATTCGGGGTAAATAATGATCTTAAAAATTTTAACTAAATAATGTAATTATCATCTTTCTTTTTAGTTTACAGAAAATCCTTGGCCTAGATTCCTTAGAAGAAGTTTTAGACATTAAACTTGTCAAATCCAAGTTCATCATACATAATGTATATAGTGTGAGCAAGCAGGGAGTTGTTATCCTTGATGACAAATCAAGTAAGTGCATTTTGTTTCTGGTTGATCCATATATTGGTTGCTTGATCTATCACCCACCTTCTATTTGATACTTCTCCAATCCTATCTAAATTTATACTTTCTCATATCATGCGTCCTGATACCTTTTACCTAATTGTTTGGATTAAAGAAATGTCATAGAATGATGAATACTCAGGTGTGAAAACATCAGCAAAATCCATCCAGGGCCAGTTCAATTAGCCACAATGGGCATTAAGAGGTTTTGTATTGTCCTCAGAAAAATCCCTAAAAAGTGTAGGTTTAAGACCTACCTAGAGCTTGAGTCAGTTTTCAGGTATATCCTGGGATCTGATTGATTTTAGGTTCTCATTGACCTTTTCGTTATATTTCCGTGTCAGTGTTTCTGGGATACTTTTGGTTTATGTCTTTTTTTATATATATAAAGGTAGCTTTTTAGAGGTTGAAGGTGTTTCAGTTTTGTTTACTTTTTTTTTTTCAAGCCAGTTTATAAATCAGGAATAAAAAGAAACATTTGGCAGCTATTTACCCTGTTTTGTTTTGTTTTAAATATATTTTTATTCATTTCAGAGAGTAAGGGAGAGGGATAGAGAGATAAAAACATCAATGATGATAGAGAATTATTGATCAGCTGCCTCCTGCATGCCCCCTACTGGGGATAGAGTCTGTAACCTGGGCATGTTCCTTGACCAGAATTGAACCTGGGGCCTGTTAGTCTGAAAGCTGACACTCTATCCACTGAAACTGGGTAGGACTCTGATTTTTGAAAAATACTCTCACAGTACATGTAGAGGGCCAGAATCTCCAAGCTGATTTTACAACTTTCTTCCCTTGGATAAGGAATAGGCTAGAATTGAACAGGCTCTTTGATTGGATCTTCCTTTACTTCAAACACTTAATCCTGGGATTTAGCTGGAGCTAGAATGACCTTTGTATGTGGAAAGGTGGTACAGTACTTTTGGGTTTTATTAGAGTTTAGACTGGAGGCTCCTGGCAGCAGATAGAGCTGTACCTGAAGGAGCCTGAGCAGTGGCAAGAGGGAAGAAATTGCTCAGGGCCAAGTTTCCTGACAGGAACAGATTGTGTCTTGAAACTTGCAATACTCCCCCTTTTTAGCCCCTGTATCAGGAATGAAGGACACCAGGAAACAGAAATAGATTTGTGAATTTATGAGTTGTCTAGTTAATACCAACATGTAAAAATAAAATTACATAGAATGAGGGGGGGGTTGCCTTTGAAGTAGATCTAAAATACTTTCATATTTTCTGAGTATAGCAAACAATACTTTTAGCTACCAGTTGGATGACCAGTCCTTTTCTTTTTCTTTTTGTCTTATTAAGTAAGTTCTTCAGCAAGGAGAGCACTCATAAGTCTCAGGTTTATTAGGTCTAACAATTCAACCAGTGTCTTTTCAATTTTACTGAAAGTAGAGAAGATGAAGAAGTGGAAGCGCGAGTGCCAGCCCATCTCATCAAATGCCTGTCACAGGCCCAGGAAGGAGGAAAAGACTCTACCAATATGGCTCACCTAGTATTTTTGTAACAGGGATAAGCATTATTAGTTTAAGGCTGCTCTAATATGAATAGTCTATACTAATATGTCAGTAGAACTTTTTTTCTTAAAACATTTTGAAAATTGAAACATGTAAAGTGATATCTGTATTGGACCTTAGACATACAGACTTCACCTTTTTTTTATTTTTTGATGAACTGGTTTCACAAATGCATTTCATGACTAATCTTTTTACTTTTCCTCTTTTTTTCATTGCCTGATATAATTCTTAGGGATAATTGATTTGTTTGTTAGTTTGTTTCCCTGGAACAAATGATCAAATTTCTTTTTGTCATGAAAGCTTTGAAAACTTCATTTTGTCCTTAGAGAATTTTGCAAGCATGATTTATACAAGCAATTGTACCATTGCTGCTAAGGGAAAAATTTCATCTTTTAAAGTTCTAATACATAAATAGGTGATTTTGACTAGCAGATATGTTTCATACTATTTAGGCAAGAACTACATTCTTAGGATATCAATTATATATGTAATTTCTAGAGTTATATGCTATTGAATAAAATAACTTTTTATTTTTCTGCAGAAGAACTTCCTCATTGGGTACTGTCAGCAATGAAGTGTTTGGCAAATTGTAAGTACTTACTGTCTGCCAATTTTATAAAATTAACAGAAATTGGCACCCTGAATTTGAATATAGTTTTGCTCATGACCTCAACCTGTGACTGGTAGTTAATCTTTTATTGATAAATGTGTGACTTGGTGAAAGGCTGATTATAGAATGTGTTTAAAGGAATTTGTGTTTTCATTTTCTGTTGTCTGATTTTTATTCCAAAAACGTGTGTTCCTAAGTATGTCCTATATTTACATCATCAGTTTGCTTAGCAGATCCTGCCTACTATTTTGTGGGGGATTTTCAGAAGGCTCGAAAAAAGGGATTTTAATTGTTTATGGCTTAACTCAAACCAATGGTTTAAACAAGAAGAATTCTAGTTACTTGGCTGACAAATAGTGGTGATATTCTCTGGGTCTTTTAAAGCCTCACAGATCACTGCAGAGAGGTAGTTTCTTTCTTCCCTTTTGGGTGAGACTATTATGAGCAGAGATAGGTGTATAAATTCTTAAATTAGTAGACTCTGAATTACTTAACCAAAATTAGTTTTGTTTGATTATAAAATGAAGTTAAAATAACTAATTAGATGATAGTGGGTGATCTCAGTGATAATATACAAAAAATGATTATAAATTATCATTCTGAGTGTGATTAGCAATATTAGTTTATGTGAAGCCCACATAAACTAATAAACTTTAAAGCCCAAAGTTCTTCATGTTTAACTTAAAATTATTATCCATTTTTGGTTAATATTTTGGAACCTCTGAGATGTAGAGTTCTGTGATTTTACCTTGGGAGAATGATTTTTATTCTTGCTCAATCATTTGAAATCACTTACGTTAAATTATATATTTGGCCAGAGTTGGCAGTGGGAAGATAGAAGGTGTAAATGGGAGGTTAAATGGCCCATTTCTGAATTCCTGGCAAACTTAAGACTTGAACGTTGAGGAAGCCACAATAACAAATCTGGACTATAATATGTTGTAAAGTGTATATTAAGGTGTATCTATAATGTTGGATTTCAGTGATGATCAAAACTTAGTGAAGAATATAATTTTTCCCTCAAGGAAGATATATATATATATATATATATATATATATATATATATATATATATAAAGCCACCAAACTTCTGCAGAAAAGGTTAGAATAACTGGAATTGATGCTCATCAATGGAGAGGAAAGATGTGAGGAGCAACTCT
This sequence comes from Lasiurus borealis, assembly GCA_004026805.1. Lineage (NCBI taxonomy): Eukaryota > Metazoa > Chordata > Mammalia > Chiroptera > Vespertilionidae > Lasiurus > Lasiurus borealis. Next base: position 14,084 of record PVJN01041624.1, on the reverse strand, counting down.
GTAATGTTCTCCATGTGTGTCAGATGGTGTTATATTAGGTGGAAACTCTTGGGAAAGGAAAATGTCTCATATGTAGCAAGTGCAGTGGATGGTTGGCATATTCATAAAGATGCTTGTTTATGTGTCAAAGAAAACCAGGTGGTGAAAGGGCAAATTCAGCCTTTTGATTAGTTTTATAAAATAATTAATTTTCCCAAATTCTCTGGTCACTTGAAAGAACCTCTGCTTTCCAAAATTTATTTTGAATTTGTTCAAGTTATGAACTATTTCTTACACTTTTTGTTTTTAATGAGTCTAGATTCCCGTTATAGTCATCAAAAAGGAAGCAGAAAGGATAGACTGATTATATAATATTTTGAAGGCTTAAAGCCTTCTTTTTTATAAATCTGCTGCTATCTTCTTTAAGCCTGTCTGCATTTTATTGTAGACCATGCACACATAGGCCTGGGTACTTTCATTGTTGGCTAGCCTTGTGGTTGATCACAGAATGAAGATCTAATGCCAGATAAATTCAAAATCAGGTTAACTGCGATTTTTCTTCTTCTTTGTGCATGTAGATTATAAGAATTCAATCAGAAATGGATACAAACAACTCTTCCAAAATCTGTCATGAATAACATTTATAAAAAACTAGTTTTAAAAAATATTCTGAAGTTCAAGATAATTAAGAAATGAAAGATCTTAGAAATATGGCCTCTTCTCATAGAGTTCAATTTGCAGTAGTATTTTAAGGAAACGGTCCCTTCCTTTTTTGCATTTTTTTAACAAGAATGATGGAATGTTCATATAAGGGTACAATTGCTTAGAGTGAACTAACTGCATATTTATCCTGGGAGGGAGTAAGCCAAGGCAGTGTGTATTGCTTGCTGAAACATATCAAACTAATGACAGCATTTCACTTGACTTAGCCTGCAATATTTTAGAAGAGGAAGCAGCAAAAAATGGTGCTTGTTTGCTGCTAGATTTATATAGTACCACATATAAAGATCTTTTAAAATTTTTGTTATTTTAACCAAATTATTTTATAAGAAGTGTACAGAATATTAAGAGGTAAGAAGAGTGTTTTAGAGAGACCAAGAAAAAGCGATATTCACCGTGTCCCAATTGCCTTGAAATGTAAAGGCCCAGAATGCTTGTCTTTTTCAGTTTGATACTTCCTAGTTATAGCAGTTCTATAGTTAGAGTTTCCTTTCAGTTTTTATTGGCTTCATCTTTCATTCTCCTGAGGGAGGAGATCTCATTGGGTATAGTTGTTGAGTCTTGTGTTCTGTTGGCCCAGAACTGGCCAGCACAGTTGAACTTCTTTCTTCCTTGTGGTGATGGAAATAGAGAAGGCTGGCCAAATTGTTCCCCATGGGACTATTTGCCATTTCCCTGAAGACATGGGCAGCTTTAGTTGTCCCTTCCTTAATGGTGTAAATCTGTGGTCTCTGTAGGTATTGTTGGGGGCATTTGCTGCCAACTCTGAAGAGAGCTAAGCATTTCTTGTTCCTCGTTGGGCCCAGATACAAGTGGATCTTTGCCTTGCTGCTGGCATAGAGTAGGGCTAGAACAAGATTGTTCCAGGCTTCTTATCGTTACTCCAACTTTGCAATATCTGCTGGATAAACTATCTTTTGATGGTTGTTTGGGGATTGAGTAGAGAGCTTTATAATCAGAATGAAAGACATAATGTAAAATTACCTTTTCAAAATATCTTTAAGAAAGAATGTATAAATTCTATTCAGTCTGAAATAATTTAGAGACAGAACTTGATAATTTCACTCAATTCTGACTCTAGAATATTATAATATAGCAATGATAAAATAAAGAAAAACTTTAAGATTGTTTTGTAACTTATCATTACATGTGTGAGCTAATTGTTATCATGAGCTATTTGTTATCATGATCAACTGTGTCAAGACTAAGAAAATATTGAATATTCCAAAGGAAATTATCATTGTTTACATTTAATAAAAATGCCTTTCAGAAGGACATAAAAGAGTGGGTTTTTTAGGAAAAAAAAAATGGAAATAAGCTAGTGATTTTTCTCATTGTGTTATAATAGATTCCAATGTAGATGTAAATCATATTTGTGTAAGCAAAATGTATATTCAATTTATTTAATGTCAATTTACCCCATAAAACTTTCCTGTCATATTTGTGTAAGCAAAATATATATAATGTCAATTTATTTGATGTAAGTTTTCCCCATGAAAACTTTTCTGATCTTGAATATCTGTATGGAACATACATATGCACAGAGGTTAGTACTTAGTGGGTGCCCTGCTAATGTTTCTCTTTCTGTCTCATTCTCTTTTTTCAATAGGGCCCAATTGTTCAGATTTGAAACAGCCTATGTACTTAGGATTTGAGAAAGATGTCTTTAAGACCATAGCAGATTACTATGGTCACTTGAAAGAGCCTCTGCTTACATTTCATCTTTTTGATGCCTTTGTCAGTGTTTTAGGTAAGTTGGAATATAATGAGCATTTATCTGCATTACTAATATTGAATCATTTCATTTTTATTATCATCAGACTCTATTAGCCAAATTTCCATAGTGTTTTTGAAATAAACTAGTTGGTGTCCTGTCCTTAAAGGGGGAAATGAAAATGGTTAAGCTCTATAATGAAACTCAAAGCAAGGAAAAACTATTTCTTAAGAAAGAATAATACATTTTATATCATTTTTGTCCAAAAAAGTATGAGTTAGTTGATAGAAAAGAATGTAAATTTGATATTTACTGTTCATGAGTAAATCTGCTACTCTGGTTGTGATGTCATAAATAGTTAGGTATGAAAGGTGTATTTTCATTTAAAAATCTAATTTATTTTTCTGAAAGAATTAGATTTTATAGAGCTATTTGGTGTTTGTGGCATGCAAAATATAGTAACTTTATCATTTTGTAAAACTTGTTGCTATTCCTCATGTAGATTTGTACTTCAGAATTTACACTGTCAAGAAAACATGGTGAGCCCTAGCCAGTTTGGCTCAGTGGATAGAGCATCAGTCTGTGGACTGAAGGGTCCCAGTTTGATTCCAGTCAAGGGCACAGGCCCAGGTTGCAGGCTCGATCGCCAGTAAGGGGCATGCAGAAGGCAGCTGATCAGTGATTCTCTCTCATCATTGATGTCTCTCTTTCTCTCTCTCTCCCTCTCCCTTCTTCTCTGAAATCAATAAAAATATATTTTAAAATAACTTAAAAAAGAAAAGAAAACATGTTTAAAAAGAAAAAAATCAACATTTGCTATGGCTCTTTCTGAAACTATTTTTCTAGGAAATCAGATTTTCCTCTTGCTTTATGATTGTTAAAAAATACTACCATTTTCTTGTCCAAAGGTTTGCTTTAATAAACATACCATTGTATGGGTATCATCCTCTGTTATGTAAATATATACGAATTAGAATATTGTTGTATTTGAATATTGTGGGGTTAGCAATCTTTCCATTTTCTTGTCTCCCATTTCTCCTCTTTTTAGTCTTTCTCCTAGATTAGGAAAGACTATAATTTGTTTACGTGATTAACAATATTATTTAATACTAGAGGCCCAGTGCACGAAATTCAAGCATGGTTAGGGTCCCTAGGCCTGGCTGGTGATCAGGACTGACCAGGGCCTTCCAGCTGCTAGCCAGCGACTACCTGCTGGCCTGATCACACCCAACTGCTCCCTCCCTGCCAGCCTGATCGCCACTCATGCTCCCTCTCCCCTACCAGCTGCTAGCCAGTGACTACCTTCCAGCTGCTGGCTGGTGCCTCCCTCCCCTCTGGCTGTCGGTTCCAGTCGGGGCCTTCCTTCATTCCATGCTGCCCCCTATTAATCAGCACACATCATAGCCAGCTTTTGAACTCCTGGTCAGTCAAACTCCCAGTGGGTTGAACTCCTGAGGGGACAATTTGCATATTAGCCTTTTCTTATATAGGGTAGAAATCCTATTAGAGCTTGTGGAAAAAGGTATCTCAAAACTGTGTATCTACAAACTAGATGTGTAGGTTGAATCCCAGGAGGGTTAACTCATTCCTTAAACCTTTTGACTTAAATTGATTGAAATAGGATGCCATTAGGTAAACATATTTTAAAGTAGGTAATCAATTTTGTATAGAAGCTAAAATTCCTATAGCATTTTCAATGAAAATGATTTTCAGTTTTGTTAATGAATTTCTTTTGAGGTCTATTCTTTTATCTCCAGCATGAAATAATGCTAGCTAATGCCAAAGATGTGACCCTGAGAGCAGTTAATCATTTTTGATATATGAAACAAGACATCTAAGAGTTCTTAAAGAAAATAAAAAGGACTTTTGAGAGATATAAGACTTATTCTTTACTTATAATTTAAAAAAATGATTTAATTTGGCTCAGTAGTCTGACCTAACATAACTATCCATAATAATTTTTATTTGCAAAATGACATTTCCTTGTATTAAGATCAGAGTTCATCTGACCCTTGAATTGGGTGAGTAAGGTAGTATAGCATTCTTTACTCACACTCCACACACACCCTAAATTCTGAAACTTGCAATAATTTGGCATAGTGAGGAAAGGGCAGCAGATAGGAAGAAAGCACATAGGGCATGGGAGCAGGGTAGAGTGCTTTTGAAAATTGGATAGCTTATGGGTTGCATGTGTAATCTGAGATCCCACAATAATGTTCTGTGGGCCATTCTGGTTCAAACATACATGTGGCCTGCATGTTTTTAAAAGAAATTTAATTAGTTGCCAAACTCTAAAAAACAAAAAATTCACGTAAGAATTTATAATATTAGATTCCTTAGAAAAACGGGAGGATCTGGCAATTCTGCACTTGAATTTTGAGTGGCACAAACTGCAGCAGCTCTGTAGTATTTCCACTGGAAGGAGCAAGTATTTCAGGGACATGAATTCTAGTTTGTCAAGTCTTCAATGCTTCCCATTGCTTTTCAGACTCTAAGGCTCAGTTTACTTGATCTCCTTTGCGCATTTAGTCCATTTATCTGTTCCTGTAGGCAGTTGAGCCCAAGACTCCTGGTTTATTTGCTAGTAGGCTAGAAGACAGATAGTAGCTCTGTGCTGTTCCCTTCTTTCTAAATGTTAAGTTTATAAAATGACATTGAAATTTAGTAGACTGATTATACACTGGATCATCTTACTCAAAGGTTGAGATCTCTTCCTGGGTTTTCCCCCACCATGAATATTGAAAAGTATCTGCAAGGATAGTTTTCTGTTCTTTAGTTCTTTTTTTTTTCTCTCCTCCCCCCCCAGAAAGTGCCTAGGTAGTGTGCTTGATCAAACAGAGGACTTGTGTCTCTGGTAATCCAAAGTTCTTGCTGGTGATGCTCTCTGCTCCCAGGGCTCTGGTCTTGCTTATGATTGGAACTTTTAAAGATACAGATGGGCCAAGGTAGAGATATTGAATCACCTCCAAATGTAAGGACTACTGTTATATGTTAAGACTGTTGGCAAAAATGACATTAGGTATTTCTTAAAAGGCGGAAATTTAGAGAAATAACTAGGTATTTCCTGGTTATAACTAAATGCATAAGATATTTATAAGCATACTGTTAGTCACTAGGATGATTGAAAAAACTTTAATGTCTTTTTCCCACCATTCAGCAGGATCAATTCCAGCTGTGTTAGAGAATTAAATGTAAAAAATTCCAATTCTAAAACATAGTTGATATTTATCTGATGTTGGGGTAGATGAAGGGCTTTCTAAGCATAAAAGCAAAAGAAATCACACATATGCTAAAGCATTGGGACTCTTCCTGTAGGAAAGGGCATCATCTTGTGCGTGGGTGAATCTCTATCTACTTTTAAGCAATTCACAAAGGCGTCTTGTTTGCCTTTCTTTAAAAGCCTCTAGTCTCTTTTGCTGTGTCTTTCTTTTGGCAGGGTGTTCTTTCCAATTGATGTGTAGTCTGAATTCTTTAGGCTTAGAATAAACCTTTTCCTTTTTATATCTCTTTTCAGTGAAAATGAAACTTGACATGTTTTTTTATACCTTTGGTTGTTCAAAACTGCAACAAACCCTTTTTGAATCTCTTGTTCCCTAGGTGAATAGACATGGGCCCAGTGCCTTTCTGATTATTCCAGGCCCTCTAAAAGTCTTCATATTTCACTTCTTTTTGGAAGCTCCCATAAGGAATAGCTTATTGTTAACATAACACATGTTAGTGGAATGATTGGGTCTAATTTACAAAAATGAAAATTTGTTTTCCTAATTATTTGAAAATAAAAATCTGATATAACTATTGGGGAATGGGAGGGAGGACAAGGGAAGGTCATCATGACCAAAGTGTCATATAACATTTAATTATATAGAATATTATAAATTTACATTGATTTCATTTCTTTCTTTCTTAGGGATTTAATTCTTTGAGTATTGAGTTATTTATACTTATTGTTCCTCAATACAGCTAAATAATGAAATGTTTTCATGACTGAAAAAACTAGCAGATGATTTGGTGGGTTTTTAATTATCTTTTTATTATTTTATTCTTATTTCATTATTGAAAACATTGGCAAACTCAAGTAACTTGGTTTGTTGACCCAGTTGTATTGACTTTGGGCCCCAGTTTTCTCATTGATAAATGGCAGTAATACCTGACATATTAATAGATATGAAACACTTATTTTCCTACTAGAGTATCTCTTTAAAAAATGCATATTTTTTTAATTGATTTCAGAAAGGAAGGGAGAGGGAGAGAGAGATAGAAACATCAATGATGAAAGAGAATCATTGATCTGCTGCCTTCTGCACATCCCCCATGGGAGATTGAGCCTGCAACCTGGGTATGTATTCTGACTAGGAATTGAACCATGACCTCCTAGTTCATAGGTTGACACTCAATCCATGAGCCATACCGGCAGGCCCCAAAATAAATATCTTTTATGTTTTGGAAAAAAAAAAAATAGAACAATGCATAAACTAAGATAGGATTATCATATGTTGCTATCTAGTCATTTCTTCTTTCAAATGATAGGATGATTTTTATGTAAAAAAATCTATGATTGAAATAAACACTTCTATATAATTCTAAAAAGGAAACAGGTTGCCTATGGGGCTACAGAAGGCCCATTTTCTCAAGAGAAAAGAAGATTCAGTATTTTTATGATGACATTGAGTTTATAGAAATGGTGAAAGATGAGAAAGTTACTCATTTTAGCTTCCATTTTAGGAAAATAAAATGAAATGAAATAATAAAATAGTTACAACAGTAAAACTTTATGGCTGTAAAGTGAGAATAGAATGTAATGTTCTTCAGAAATTCTTAAAACTGAACCTAAAAAACCAAGACATTCTTTAATATCAATAATACTTTATGATCTTGAAGAATCCGAAAATACTTGCTGAAGATGTTTGTTATACAAGTCTCAAGCCATTATTTGAGAAACTGGGTGTTGGATGTGAAATCTATGTGGTAGAACAGCAATAATAATTAAAAAAAAAGACATCCTATATAATAAAAGCCTAATATGCTGAGTGTCTGGTCAACTGTTCAGCCATTCAACAAATCAAAGTGTAATATGCTAATGATATGCTAAGGCCACTCAACTACTCGCCAAGATGTGCACTGATCACACAGTGGGCAGACAGTCAACTGGTCGACCAGTTGCTATGAACTGCACTGACCACCAGGGGACAGACGTTCCAACAAGTAGGTTAGCTTGCTGCGGGGGGTCTGGCTGATTGGGACTGAGCGAGACAGGCCAGACAGGCCCTGGAGTCCTCCCATGGTCCTTCCCCAGCTGGCCAACCTCTCATGTCTCTCCCTAGCCCTGATCATGCACCAGTGGGGTCCCTCGGCCTGGCCTGCACCCTCTCGCAATCTGGGACACTTCGGGGGTATTGGAGAAACGGTTTTGACCTGATCCTGGAGGCCAGGCTGAGTAACCCCATTGGTGCACAAATTCGTGCACTGGACCTCTAGTAGAATAATAACAAAATATCAGTTTATAATATGTAGTAAGAGTAGGTATTTTTATAAACATTTTTGTTTTATATACCTATGAATATGCATATGTGTTATGATGTAAAATATATTTCTTAATTTTAATCGTAAACAACTTAAAAAAAGAAACACCTCTAACTTTATCTCTACCTACCTGTATAGTAAGGTGATTGTGAGAATGTAATGAATTTGAAAGCTTCTCAGAATGTATAATATTGCTTATGTATTACTCACATTAATAGTTTGTTAGACAGATGCTTATATTATTTATGATTTGTCCTTTATACTTAGCTAAAACAATACATGGTTTGTTCTTTACACTTAAATTAAAAATGCTTTTTAACTGTGGCCCATATAGAGTTATATTCAGTTTTTCATTTCTATTATAGTGAAATTATCATTTTAAAGTGGTGTGGATTTCTTCAGGCATAAACTACATTCTATTTTTTACTTTATGAGAGGAAACTAGCAGTATTTATCACCTGGCTTTCATTTTGAACTCCCAAAGAAATTGTTTTGAAGTGCCTTCCTTAGTATAAAAGAGTCAGCTTCAGATTTAGCTATGTTCAGAAATTCTTTGTGCTTTTTTAAAAAATATATTTTATTGATTTTTTACAGGGAGGAAGGGAAAGGAATAGAGAGTTAGAAACATCGATGAGAGAGAGACATTGATTAGCCACCACCTGCACGCCCCCCACTGGGGATATGGCTCTTCCATAAAATACCGTGTGCGGGCACACACGTATAGTGCGATTGAAACTTCTTGGCCCATGCTCAGAAGTCCATTTTTGGCCTGGGCAAGTCTATTTTGAAGAAGTGGCGTTAGAACACTCAAGGGGTCAAAGAGCCGATTGTGGCTCAAGAGCCGAGGTTTGCCGAACTGCCCTAGACTATATGGGCTCAGAATCACTAACTATCTGGGCAAATGACCTAATCGCTTTTTTCTTTTTAAAAAATCTTTATTGTTGAGAGTATTTGGAATGTAAAATGCGCAGCCATTTTGTAAACTTTTGGCAGTTCCTTAAAAAGTTAAATACAGTAAGCCCTTGGGTTACATTGGAGATCCGTTCTTAATGGCGCGATATAACATAATTTTCGCTGTAAGTGGGAACCCACCTACATAAGCACCTACAACACTAATATGCAGCACACACACAGCAGTAATGAAGTGAAACAGTAAAAAAAAGTTTAAAAGAATGACAATTCCTGACCTATACTTGTGGTAAATAAGTAATAAAAAACATAAAGCACATATGTACATAGATAAAAATGACAGAACTTTTTTTTTTTTAAATAAATGAACTAGAGACCTGGTGTACAAATTTTATGCATTGCTGGGGGAGGGGGAGCAGTGCTCTCAGCCCAGCCTGCACCCTCTTCAATCCAGAACCCTTGGAGGATGTCCGACTGCTGGGTTGGACATCCCTCTCACAATCTGGGATCGCTGGTTCTTAACTGCTCAATTACCTGCCTGCCTCATTGCTTCTAGTTGCCCCCCATGCTGGCCTGGTTGCCCCCAACTGCTCCCTCAGCCTGGTTGCCCCTCACTGCTCCCCTCTGCTGGCATGGTTGTCCCCATTGCCCTCCCTGCCCCCCGCTGGCCTGGTCGCCCCACGCAACCTGTTGTTTAGTCATTTGGTCATCCCTCACTACTGCCCTATCTCTCTTCCCCCCCCCCCCAGGCTGCCCTAGTCACCCCACACAGCCTGCTGTTCAGTCAATTTGGTTGTCCCTAAAATTGGTTGTTCAGTCATTACTGTGAGGTTGTCCTGACCAATTTGCAGATTACCGTTTTATTAGTATAGATGGAAGATGGAACATAACCACAAAACAATGTACATAGAGTGTGACGTAACCGAGGACTGTCTGTATTGAATTAACATTTGATTTGGCAATTCCACTTTGGGTTTTCTACCCAAAATAATTGAAAACATATGCCTACACAACTTGTACATGAATGTTCATAGTAGCATTACTCAGAATAGCCAAAACGTAGAAACAACTGAATTGCCCATCAAATGATGAATGAATAAAATGTAGTATAGCCACGCAAAGGAATATTATTCAGCCATAAAAAGGAGTAAAATACTATTACATATTATAACATGGATGAATCGTGAAGACATTATTCTAGGTGAAGGAAGCCAGACTCAAAATTACATATAGTATGATTTCATTATATGAAATGTTCAGAACAGATATGTCTATAGGGACAGAAATTATTGGTTTCCAGGGGCAGGGGAGAAGACTAGAAATTAACTGCTAATAGGAATGGGGATTTCTCTTTGGAATGACAAATACGTTTTTTGAATGAAATAGTTGTTAGGTGTATAGCTTCATGAATATACTAAAACCCCACATACAAACCCACAAAGAGAACAAGCCCACTGAATTGTATACTTAAAAAAAGATAGTCTCATAAAAAATAAGAACCAAATTGAACTATAGGAGTTAAAAAAAAATACAGTATTGCAAAGGAAAATCTTATTGGATGGGATTAGGAGTAGATTAGACCATGCAAAAAAACACTGAGGATCTTAAATACTAAAATAGCAATAAAAGCTAGCCTGAACAAAGTATGGAGAGAAAAAAAGATCTGTGAGTGGGTACTAAACAGCCTCAGTGATATATAGGACAATAAATATCAAGCAGTCTGTTATACGTAAAATCCCTGAAGGAGGCTCCTCAAACTGGCTCACATCCTTTTGCCACATCCCCATCATTCTTACAGCACTGGCACTACAGGTTCATCATGTACTTCCTTTCCCAAGCCTTGGAACCAGCCATTTCTTTAAGGATTCTTGGTTCCTTTTAGTAAAGTGATACTTAGAAGCCAAGATCTAGTGCTAGATGTGCTCATTATTACTGGAGGAATTGCTAATAAAAATAAAATGTCCTTAAATAGCATGTAAAGAAGGAACCCTGCAATTTGATTTCCACCAAAGTACTATTTGAGAGATGGTGGTGGTGTTAAATTGGCAGAACAGAGACTAATATAAGAGATATCCATGTACCCATCCTCCCCAATTTAACACTAGATTTTACATATGTTCTATATGTAGAAGCAAAATCTCTAGCAAATTGCTTTCCAGAGTGGTTCCAGCAATGTACAAACCCATTAGCATTATACTTCTGTTTGACCATTTCCTTACTGATACTTGGTTTCATAGTTTTTTTAAAAAGTTTTCTAATCTGAAAAGGATTCTTATTGCTATATATTGGTTATGTGGGTTTCTTCTTGGGTGAAAGACTTTTTCTATCCTTTACCTCTTTCTTTCTCTCTCTCTCTCTCTCTCTCTCTCTCTCTCTCTCTCTCTCTCTGTCATTCTAAAATATATATTCTGAATACTAGTATTCTTTTTTTTTTACTTTCAGTCTGACAGGTATCATTTCGTAGTTTGTGACTTATCTTTAATTTTAATTACAAGATAAAGAGCTTTTGTATTTTACTTTGTCAAATTAATTTTTGTGTCTCATGAAGTCTTTCTATGTTTCTTTCACAAGGAGCTTCTGAATATGTTTTTATTGATTTTTTTAGAGAGAGAAGAAGGGAGAGGGACAGAGCTTGAACTTCAGTGGAGGGCATGCAGGAGGTAGCCAATCAATGATTCTCTCTCATCATTGATGTTTCTATCTCTTTTTCCTTCTCCCTTCCACTTTGAAATATAAAAGTATTTATTAAAAGTAATAAACATAAAGCAAAAATTTTTGATTTTGATGAAATACATTTTATAATTTTCTTTTATGGTTAATGTTTTTTGTGTCTCAAAAAACCTTTGCCTACCTTTAAATATTATATTATTTCACATATAATGTTACTACATTGAAATAATATTTTTCCTTTTGTACTATTGTTTCATACATTATAACCCTACATGTGTTTTTTAATAACACTTTATAAACCTACTACACATTGTTATTTTTTCTTTAAATAGATATTTTTCTTTCAAAGAAATGAAGCATAAAGCAAGTTTTATCTACCCACATATTAATCTCTTTTGGTATTCTTCATTTCTTTGTGTAGATCCAGGTTTTCATCTGATATCATTTTCCTTTTCCTTGGAAAGTATTCTTAACATTTTTTATAGTATAAGTCTATTGGGAAACAAATTCTGTGTTTTCTTGGAGGGTGGACAGGGGGTTCTGAAAAGTACTTGTTTTGACTTATTTCTGAAAGATATTTTCAATGGATATAAAATTCTATGTTAAGAGTTTTTGTCCTTTCAGCACTTTAAAGTTGTCTATGGTAATTCCTTATTTTTGTTCCTCTGGGCATAATGTGTCCTTTTTTCCTCTGACCACTTTTGAGGTTTCCTCTATCATGAGTTCTATGATTTTTAGAAATTTAATTACAATGCGCCTTTAGGTGATTTTCTTTGTGTTTATTATGCTTTGATTCGTTGAATTTTTTTATCTGTTAATTTATAGATTTCATCAAATTTGGAAACTTTGGGGCCATTATTTCTTCAAATATTTTTTCTACACCTTCTTCCCTTTTCTAATTATACATATGTTAGATCATTTGATATTTTTCCACATGTTGCTGCAGCTCTATTCATTGCCTCCCCACCCCCACAAACATACACACTTTTTTCTCTCTCCGTTTCTATTTTGGCTAAAGTTTATATTACTGTGCATCTAAGTTCCTTTATTTTTTATTTTTTCACAGTATGTAATCTGTAATGGTTTTCATTAGTGAATGTTTGAGGCTTAGTATATTTCATCTCTTGAAGATCCATTTAGTTCTCTTTTATATTTTCCATTTCTTTCCTCACTATATTCATATTTTAAATATATGAACATAGTTAGAATACCTATACATATATAGCATTTTTTCCTGCTAATTCCTTTATCTGTCATTCCTGAATTACTTTTTATTCTGGCAGTTGTAGATTGTAAGCGAGTAACAAGGAGGAAGAAAGATGCAAGGTTTAGATAAAGAAGCAGTTGGAACTGGTAAGATTTAATTAAATTCTAAATCTGTTTCTCCACAAAGCCTTCCACTTTTTCCATGAAACCTATCACATTAGCCCACAAATCCCTGTTTTCCTTTGTTGTTTTTTTTTCAATTATAGAGAGAGTCAAATTTCACCTTATGTTTCTGAGAAGTTTTTGTACATACAGAGTGGGGCAAAAGTAGGTTTACAGTTATTCCTATGTAAAATAATACAGTAATCTATAATAATGAAAGGATAATATGCTAATTAGACCAGTCATCTTCCAGATGTCCTTCCTGATGAAGCTGGGGGCTGGAGGGAAGCTAGCCGGGGTCCTGAGTGCCTTTGGGTGGCCTGGGAGAAACCAGCCTGGGTCCTGGGTGACTACAGGTGGCCCAGGGGAAGCCAGCCAGGTCCTAGGTGCTGGAGGGAAGCCAGTGCTGGCATCCAGGGGAAGGAAGGCCTACTCTTGCACGAATTTCATGCATCAGGCCTCTAGTCTAATATACAAATTGTCCCCTTGACTGGGAGTTTGACCAGGAGGCAGGGCCGGCCTGCCAACTACCTGAAGCGCCTCTTCCTGGCAGGCCAGCTGGACTCTATCCATGTATAATTTTGTGCACCAGGCCTCTAGGATAATACAAGCATAAACGGTTTCATGTACTCAAAACTTTAACCTACTTTTTGCCTCACTCCTATATTACCCATAATTTTCCAGTGGCTTCTTCGATCATTTACAATAAAACCCAAAGTCATTAATGATAGTCTACAAGTTCTAGACTTCCTCTCTAACCTCATTTCTGATTTGAATATTTATTATACACTACTCTCTCTTCACACTGGCCTCATTGCTATTCCTCAAATAATTCAAGCATACTCACACAATAAAATCTTTATTGATATTTCCTCCACCTTGAAAATTTGTCTCTTTGATATTTCCCTGGCTTACTGTTATTCTTTCAGATGACTGCTCAAATGTCCCTTCCTTAGAAAAAGACCTTTCCCAAAACACTAGTAGTGTTTTCCCATCACCCCCCAGCTTCTTTTCTTCTTCATTTTTCTTCATGGCATTTTTTCCCCCTCACATCATATTTATATACTAGAGGCCCAGTGCCTATACTGGCAGTGAGATATCCCTCTCACAGTCCTGAACTGCTGGCTCCTTATTGCTCATCTGCCTTCCTCGCCACCCATAACTGCCCCCCCCCCCCCTCTGCAGGCCAGGTCGCTTCCAACAG
>PVJN01041623.1:0-18664 GCA_004026805.1 Lasiurus borealis | reverse complement strand
GCATTTTCACTTTGTCGGGGAAACTTTTTTATTTGCAAGACCACAGAAGCCTCTGTTGAGCTTGGGATGGGTGGAGTCTCAGGGCTTAAGGGACCGCCTTGCCTTCCGGTCGGCCCCGCCCTCCACGGCCCCCGAGTCTCACGTGACTGGGTAATGGCTGGAGCGGTCCTTTGCGCGCGCGCCCGCAGTGCCTCTAGACTGCTGCCTTTCCAGTTCCCCTGCTCCCCTGCGTACCAGGACCACACGAGTCTAGGTCTCCAGGGTTTCGCCCGAATCAGGGGCCCAGTGGACTCAGAAGTGGCAGAGTTGGGAGGGTCTGTCTCCCGCCCAGTCGCAAAAGCCAGCGGCAGAATCAGCAATCTGTCCTCAGTGTGGTGCTGGCGCCCTGTGTGTGCGCGTGCGTGACCGGGACCAGACCCTCCTATCTTTTGCGACTCCCCTAAATTTCCGTGCACTTCTCCCTTTTCACAGTCCAAACTCCCTCCGTATGAGTTTCAGCTGGATCTGGGGTTTAGTGCCGTAGGATAAGGGGTTCAATGCCGTTGGGAGTCTCCGTTTCCCTCCCGTCAGAGAAAGCCAGCCAGGTACTCGGGCACCCGCTCTCCCAGCGCGCGCGTCTCCGTACCTCAGCTTTTTGCAGTTCCTTTGGGTGTCTGTGAGCCCCTCTCTTTCCTTCTAGCTGTAGAAATTCCACTCAGCCAGCTTTCCTGTGGTTCTGGATGATGTCTGTTCTGTCTTTTAGTTGTAGTTTTGAAATTGTTGTGCGAGGCAGCAGTGTAGGTGTTTACCTATGCCGCCATCTTCTCCATACTCTATGCATTTTAAATTATACCTATTTCCTTAATGCTACATTAATACTCATGAAATAAATAATAATTAACATACAATAAGACACAAAACTATACCTAGACATGGAAAAAGGCACAGGAAGAAATATTAATGGTACTACCTCTGTGAAATTATGCATAGTTTTTATTTTTAATTTTTTTGTATTTTCTAATTTTACTGCAAGAAGCATGATTAATTTTATAATAGAAAATGACTTAGAAAACATCTTTGGTACTTTCTTCTATTTCCTTCATAAGCCTGGGAACAGAGATTAAATATAGTATCCTATACAATATAACAGATATTTTACAGGGACTGGGTGGGGGGAATAAATTTTTTTTTATATGCTTAGAAAAACAATTTGCTCATCAAGCTATGTATTTACTTAAGGTTTTTATGTAACAGAATTCCATATTCATCAACATGCTCAATGGAAGCATTTTAATTGGAGACATAAATTGAATGCTGGTGTAATCAAAATTTTAAAACATCCAAAATAAAATGGGAAAAGTTCAATGTAAAAAAAAAATTGCCACCATTTCTTTGTTACCCAGGTCATTTTGCCATTTGAAACCCATAAACTGGCCCATGACAGTGATCGCCATAAATATTAGGAAACTAGCATTCTTAAAATATTTGTATATTCTTATTTCTCCTACTTTACATAATTATTTTGGCTATTCAGGCAAGAAGCACAGTACCTTGTATAGAATATATACTTGATAAAAGCTTAATGAATTAAATTTCAATCCCCTTCCATTAGATACTTTTCCAATGAATCTTATGACCTTCTGGCATTCTTGGGTATTTAATGCAACTCCACCTACATTACTAGAGCACTTACAGTACAAATATTTCAGTTGAAAATATGAAAATTAATAAAATATTAAGATGATTATGATCTAGTAGGATATGATATTGGCATATATAAACAAAATGCAGAAATTACTATAAGAGATGGAGTACTAAGGGAGAAAAAAATATTATTTTGGTTTTGATGTGGGCTGTGGTGGGAAGAGAAAGAGAAGGAATTGAGAAATACCTCAAAGATAAGGAGGCATTTGTATTGGATTTTGAAGGATGAGTATGTTTTCACCAGCAGAGCTGGAAAGAAAAGAATATGTAGGCAAAAGCAGAAATATAGGCAAAGGAATGACATTGGAAAGAAGAGAGAACATGCAGGGATCAACATGAGAGAAGAGGTATATAAAACTTTAAAAGTAGGTTGGGACTACATTAAGATTCTTTTGGGAAATGTAGTCCAAAATTCATAAGTAATGAGCTTTTGAGCAATAGCATATATGTGATGAAACGTGTAGTCCAGTGACAATGTAGGATAACTGGAGGGAAGTAACCACTGAAGGAAGGGAGACTTATTAAATTAGGAGACTAAGTATTTGTTCCCATAAGAAGATATAGGAACTAAAAGCACAACAGTAACAGATGCAAGAGAGAAGGGAACATATGTTAAAAGATTTACAGTGATAGAATCAGTAGAATTCTGAGAAGATGGTGGCTGGCAGGACGGAGGTGAGGGAGAGGAAGTGAGGGGAAGAAAGGAGAGTGTATGGGTGTGTGTGGTGGGTGTGTGATTGAGTTGAATCTCGCAGGAGCAGCAGGGGCTAGCAGTCCAGGCTCTCTTGGACGGGGAGAGACTGCCACCACAGCTGGCACTCCACAGACTGTGAGACTCGGGCGCAGAGCCCACGCCATCTTTAAGGGGAAAACGGCCTTTCTTTGGGAACTCATCAACACTGCCAGCCAGACAGGCCTTGGAGCTGACCTGTGAGCCAACAACCACTCCAGCCAGAGTCCTGCTGCCACAGCTGCAGACCCCCGGACCCTGGGACCTCCGCCTCCAAAGCAGTGAGTGCAACCTCCTCCTTCCCAGCGACATTGGTGTGGCTGCGGCGCACACTGGTCACCAAATTACGGAATGCACTGGTCTCTGCGTTTGCGCACACCCCGGTCGCCCAGTCTGTGGCATGCCCTCAGAGCTGGTTTGCAGAGCGCCCTAGGCCCTAGTCGCTGTGTTTGCGGCATGCCCTCCTTGCTGATTTGTGGAGCACCCTAGTTACTGGGTTTGCTGCGCACCCTCGTGGCCACGTTTGCAGAGTGCACCAGTCTCTGGTTTACAGAATGCCCTAGTGGGCAGCCCCTTTTATGGCTCTCCCAGGTCTGCGCATTTACAGTGTACCCTAGTCAGTGAGTTCACAGCCTGCACACATCATTGTGTTTACAGTCCACCCTCAGCAGTGCGTTTCTGGTGATCTAGTCCACAGACAGTGCCTGGGAGTTACTATGAACCCCCGCGGGTGTGATTTTGTAACTCTGGGCACCACAGTCATGCCTCTCCAGGGTGTAGGCCCCCTGAAACACATCACCCAGACAGAGGGGTCCTTGGTGCCACTGTGTGTCCCCACTGGGCATGCGTGATCTCAATTAAGGGTGCAAAACAGCAAAAATAGGGGCACTCCTCTTCACAGCTGCCAACTTCTAGACACCACAGTTGTGCTGCTCAAGCTTACAAATCTACATCAAGAGAACTCAAATAGCTCAAGTAGAGAACTATAATAGATTAACAAGTACAGAAGAACTGAGAAAATACACCAATAGCACCATCCTGCCAAAAAAAAAAAAAAACCCTGGGAAGAAAACTAATTGGATCTACAATGAAAACATTACAGAAAAACATGGGAAGGCAAAAAAGCAATCCCCAAAGGAAAGAAAAAGAGGAATCACCAGAAAGGGAGTTAGATGAAATTGAAGCCAGCAGCCTATCAGAGAAAGAATTCAGAGAAATGGTTTTAAGGATGTCTTAATGGATGGAAGATAAATACACACAACTCAATGAGAACTATAAGGAGCTGAATGAGAATGTCACCAACATGAAAAGAAACCTAGAGGAGATGAAGAAGGACATAGCTGCAATAAGGAGCACAATGGAAGACTTAAACAGTAGACTAGAAGAGGCTGAGGACCATATCAGTGAATTAGAAGACAAGGTAGGAAAAAACAAACACAGCAGCAACTAGAAAAAAGATGTAAAAAAACAAGAAGAGAACCTAAGGGAGCTTTGGGTCAACACAAAATGAAACAACATTTGCTTAATAGGGATACCAGAAGGAGAGGAAGAGAAGCAAGGAATAGAAAACCTATTTGAAGAAATAATGATAGAAAACTTCCCTAATATTGGCAAAAAAACAACTATGCAACTCCAAGAAGTAAGAAAAGTCCCAAACAAGCTGAACCCCAAAATAGCAACAACAAGACACATCATAATTAAATTGGTGAACACTAACGACAAAGTAAGAATCTTAAAGTCTGCCAGAGAGAGACAGAAAGTTACTTACAAGGGATCTCCTATTAAAATATCAACTGATTTCTCAACAGAAACACACCAGGCAGAAGGGAATGGAGTGAAATATATAAAGTGATGCAAAGCAAGGGTCTGAACCCAAGAATACTATAGCCAGCAAGGCTATCATTCAATATTGAAGGTGGAATCAGGAGCTTCACAGAAAAAAAAGGGCTAAGAGAGTTTATCACTACCAAGTCAACAATCCAAGAAATGCTAAAGGGACTACTATAAAAAGAAGAAAGAGAAAGGCAAGAAAAAACACAAAAACGAAGGGAAAATATGACAACAAACATGAACTTGTCAATAATATGATTAAACATAAATGGGTTAAAGGCACCGCTGAATGGTTAAGAAAATATGACTCATATATTTGCTGTCTACAAGAAACCCATCTCAGAGCAAAGGATTCACACAGACTGAGAGGGAAGGGATGGAAAAACATTTTTCAGGCAAATAGAAATGAGAAAAAAGCTAGTGTGGTAATACTTATATCTGATAAAATAGATCCCAAAGTAAAGGCTATAACAAGAGATAAGGAAGGCCACTATATAATACTAAAAGGAGAAATTCATCAAGAAGATATAACTATGGTAAACATATATGCACCTAATACAAGAGCACCTAAATACATAAAAAAAAAAAACAACTCCTGGAAGATATCAAGAGAGAGATTGACAATAATACAATCATAGCAGGGGACTTTAATACACCACTGACATCTCTGGACAAATCCTCTAGACAAAAAATCAGAAAAGAAACAGCAATTCTAAATAACTCTCTAGATCAGATGGACCTAATGGACACCTTCAGAGCATATCACCGCAAAACCACAGAATATACGTTCTTCTCAAGTGCACATGGGACATTTTCAGAAATAGACCACATATTGGGTCTCAAGCAAAGTCTCCCCAAATTCAAAAAGAGTGAAATCATATCAAGCATTTTTTCAGACCACAATGGCATAAGATTAGAAATAAACTACAATAAAAACATTCCAAAAAATTCAAACACTTGGAAGTTGAATAGCAAGTTACTAAACAATGGTTGGGTTATAAATGAGGTCAAAGAAGAAATTAAAAATATCCTAAAGACTAATGATAATAAACACACAACAACTCAAATGCTATGGGACACAATGAAAGCAGTGCTGAGAGGGAGAAGTTTATAGCTCTAGAAGCCTACCTTAAAATATAGGAAAAAATAGTAATAAATCACCTAACTCAACAACTCAAAGAAATAGAAAGAGAGCCACAAGAAAAGCCCAGTATGAGCAGAAGGAAGGAAATAATAAAAATCAGAGCAGAAATGAATGACATAGAGACCAAAAAAAAAAAAAAAGATACAAAAAAATCAACAAAACCAAGAGCTGGTTCTTCGAAAGAATAAACAAGATTGATGAACCTCTATCCAGGCTCACCAAGAAGCAAAAAGAGATGACCCAAATAAACAAAATCAGAGAGGCGAAATAACTACAGACCCCACAGATATACAAAGGATTGTTAAAAAATATTATGAACAACTCTATTCTAACACATTATACAACCTAGAGGAAATGGACACATTCCTAGAAAAACACAATTTTCCAAAACTCACACAGAAAGACTTTAAAAATCTCAATATGCTGATAACTATGGAGGAAATTGAAGAAATCATCAAAGAGCTTCTAAGAAACAAAAGCCCAGGGCCAGACGGCTTCACAGGGAAATTTTACCAAACATTCATAGAACTAAAACCTATCCTTCTCAGACTATTCCATAAAATTCAAGAAGGAACACTTCCAAACTCCTTCTATGAAGCCAGTATCACCCTAATACCAAAACCAGATAAAGATAACACAATGAAAGAGAATTACAGACCAATATCCATCATAAATATAGATGCCAAAATCCTCAACAAAATTCTAGCAAATCAGATCCAGAAGTACATCAGAAAGATCAGGGAGAAGCCAAGATGGCGGCATAGGTAAACACCTACACTGCTGCCTCCCACAACAATTTCAAAACTACATCTAAAAGACAGAACGGACATCATCCAGAACCACAGGAAAGCTGGCGGAGTGGAAATTCTACAACTAGAGGGAAAGAGAGAGGCTCAGGGAGACCCAGAGGAGGTGCAAAAAGCTGAG
This sequence comes from Lasiurus borealis, assembly GCA_004026805.1. Lineage (NCBI taxonomy): Eukaryota > Metazoa > Chordata > Mammalia > Chiroptera > Vespertilionidae > Lasiurus > Lasiurus borealis. The sequence goes on along the minus strand of PVJN01041623.1, from coordinate 12,350 downwards.
GTATGGAGACACGGGCGTGGAGAAAGCGGGTGCTAGAGAACCTGGCTGGCCTTCTCTGTTGGGAGGGAGATGGAGACTCTCAAAGGCATTGAACTCCTTATCCTATGACACTAAACCCCTCATCCAGCTGAAACTCATTTGGGAGGGAGTTTGGACTGTGAAGGGGGAGAAGTGCATGGAAATTTAGGAGAGTTACAAAAGATCAGAAGGCTGCTGGCGTGCACGGCACTGCGCTGGAGAGGACAGACTGCTGATTGTGCCACTGGCTTTCGCAAGTGGGCGGGAGACAGACCCTCCGAACTGTGCCACTTTTAACTTCCCTAAACCCCAGTTTTGGGTGAAACCCTGGGGACCCAGATTCGTGTGGTCCTGTAGCACAGGGGAGCTGGAATGGCAGCAGTCCAGAGGCATTGCAAAAGAAAGTGTGCACGCAGGGACTGCTCCAGCGATTACCCAGTCACATGAGACTCAGGGGCCTTGGAGGGCGGGCCCGACTGAAAGGCAAGACACTGCCTTAAGCCCTGAGACTCCACCCATCCCAAGCTCAAGAGAGGCTTTTGCGGTTTATCAAGTCTGGTATCATAAGGCTGAATTCAACACAGGAGTTCTCCCAGCATAGTGAAAATGCTGAGACAAGGGAAGAGATCACAAACAAAAGAAATGGAGGAAAAAAAAAACGACTGGATATAGAGTTCAAAACCACGCTTATAAGGTTTTTCAAGAATATGCTAGAAAAGATGGATACATTTATCAAGTCCCAAGAGGAGATGCAAAAGATCCAACTAGAGATAATAAAGGACCAATTAAAAAGTAAACATATGCTATCTGAAATAAAAAATATTACACAGAGACCTAACACCAGACTAGAGGAAGGCAAGAATCAAGTCAAAAATGTGAAATATAGAGAATCAGAAAACACTCAAGTGGAAAAGAAAGAAGAGAAAAGAATCCAAAAATGTGAAGATAATGTAAGGAGCCTCTGGGACAGCTTCAAGCATACCAACATCAGAATTGTGGGAGTGCCAGAAGAAGAGAGAGAGCAAGATACTGAAAACCTATTTAAAGAAATAATGACTGAAAACTTCACACATCTGGTAAAAGAAATAAACCTACAAGTCCAGGAAGCACACAGAACCCCATATAAAAGGAATCCAAAGAGGACCACACCAAGACACATCATCATTAAAATACCAAGAGCAAAAGACAAAGAGAGAATATTAAAAGCAGCAAGAGAAAAACAATTAATTACCTACAAGGGAGCACCCATATAACTGTCAGCTGATTTTTCAACAGAAACGATACAGGCCAGATGGGAGTGGCAAGAAATATTCAACGTGATGAATAGCAAGAACCTACAACCAAGAATAATCTATCCAGCAAAGCTATCATTCAGAATTGAAGGGCAGATAAAGAGCTTCACAGAGAAGAAAAAGTTAAAGGAGTTCATCAACTCCAAACCAGTATTATATGAAATGCTGAAAGGTACTCTTTTAGAAGAGGAAGAAGAAAAAAATAAAAGCCAAAAAATTATGAACAAAAAATACATATCTATCAACGAGTGAATCTAAAATTTAAGTGAATTAAAAATTTGATCAACAGAATAAACTGGTGAATATACTAGAATCAGGAGCACAGAAAGGGAGTGGACTGATCATTCATGGGGGAAAAGGGGGAGGGGTGTACAGGGAGAGTTTGGACAAAAATCATACACCTATGGACTCATCAATTGGGGGGAAAGGTAAGGGTAGAGGGAGGGGCGGGAGCGCGTTGGAGTGGAGCTATGGAGGTGAAAAAAGAGAGGCAAATGTAATAATCTGGATAATAAAGATTTAATAATAAAAAAAAGAAATATCATACACCATGACCAAGTAGGATTTACCCCAGGAATGCAAGGATGGTACAATATTCACAAATCAATAAATGTGATACATCACATAAACAAGTTGAGAGATAAAAATCATATAGTCATATAAATTGATGCAGAAAAAGTATTTGAATAAATCCAACACCCTTTCTTGATAAAAACTCTCAGCAAAGTGGGAATAGAAGGATCATATCGCAGCAAAATAAAAGTCATATATGACAAACTCACAGCCAACATCATACTCAATGAGCAAAAACTAAAACCATTTCCTCTAAAAGCAGGAACAGGACAGGGATGCCCACTCTCACCCTCCTATTCAACATAGTGCTGAAAGTACTAGCCATTGATATCAGACATGAAAAAGAAATAAAAGGCATCCAAATAGGAAAAGAAGAAGTAAAATTTCCTTATTTGCAGATGACATGATATTGTACATAGAAAACCCTAAAGACTCCATCAAAAAATTATTAGACGTGCATACCTATAAGCATAACCAATGAATACAAGACACTGGGAAGTTAGGGTATGCCTGGGAGGGGGGCGATGGGAATATATGTATACAGGTAATATATTAATAAAAAAATGGAAAAAAAATATTAGATGTGATAAATGAATTCTGCAATGTAGCAGGATATAAAATCAACACCAAGGAATCTATGGAATATCTATACACCAATAATAAACTTACAGAGAGAGAGAGAGAGAGACTAAAAAAGTAATCCCTTTTACCATTGCACCCCAAAAATTAAGATACCTAGGAATAAACTTAACTAAGGAGGTAAAAGACCTATATGCAGAAAACTATACAACACTAAAAAAACAGAGTAAGACATAAACAGATGGAAGAACATACCATGTCCATGGATTGGGAGATCAATATCATCAAAATGTCCATTTTATGCAAAGCAATGTATAAATTCAATGCAATCCCCATTAAAATACCAAAGGCATACTTCACAGGCCTATAACGTACATTCCAAAAATTCAGCTAGAATAAAAAAAGACCCCGAATAGCTGCAGCAATCCTGAGAAAGAAGAACAAAGTAGGTGGGATTTCAATACCAGATTTCAAGCTGTATTACAAAGCCACTGTTCTCAAAACTGCTGGTACTGGCACAAGAACAGTCACATAGATCAATGGAATAGGATAGAGAACCCAGAAATCGACCCAAACCACTATGTCCAATTAATATTTGACAAAGGAGGCACGGACATACAATGGAGTCAACACAGTCTCTTCAACAAATGGTGTTGGGAAAATTGGACAGATACATGCAAAAAAAAATGAAACTAGACCACCAACTTATACCATACACAAAAATAAACTAAAAATGGATAAAGGACTTAAATATAAGATGGGAAACCATAAAAATATTAGAGGAATCCACAGGCAGGCAGCAAAATCTCTGACATATGCAGAAGAAACTTCTTCACTGATACCGCTCCTCGGGCAATGGAAACTAAAGAAAAAATAAACAAATGGGACTACATTAAAATACAACGCTTTTGCACAGCAAAGGAAACCATCAACAAAACAACAAGAAAGCCCACTGCATGGGAGAAAATATTTGCTAATGATATAAAAGATAAGGGTTTAATCTCCAACATTTACAGAGAACTCATATAATTTCACAAAAAGAAGATAAACAACCCAATCAAAAAATGGGCAACTGATCTAAATAGGCACTTCTTGAAAGAAGACAGAAGGAAGGCCAAGAGACATATGAATGAATACCTGCTTAAAGTCACTAATCTTCACAGAGATGAAAATCAAAACAATAACTCGGTACCATGTCACTCCTGTCAGAATGGCTATCATCAACAAATCAACAAAGGACTACAAGTGTTGGAGAGGATGCGGAGAAAAGGGAACCCTTGTGCACTGCTGGTGGGAATGCAGACTGGTGCATCCACTGTGGAGAACAGTATGGAGTTTCCTCAAAAAGTAAAAATGGAACTCCCATTTGACCCATTGATCCCACATCTAGGAATATATCCCAAGAAACTAGTAACTCCAATCAGAAAGGATATATGCACCCCTATGTTCATAGCAGCACAATTCACCATAGCTAAGATTTGGAAACAGCCTAAGTGCCCAACGGTAGATGAATGGATTAAAACACTGGGGTACATCTACATGATAGAATACTGTTCTGCGTTAAAAAAGAAGGAGCTCCTACCATTTGCAACAGCATGGATGGAGATGGAAAGCATTATGCTTAGTGAAATAAGCCAGGCAGAGAAAGATAAATATCACATGATCTCACTCATCTGTGGAATATAATGTATGACATAGACTGATGATCAAGATCAGATCCAGAGAATGAGAAACATTGATCAAAAGATTAAAACCTCGGGGAAGGTGGGGGTTGGTGGGAATAAGGGGGAGAGATCAATAGAGGGACTTTCGTACATGCACATGAGCATAATCATTGGACACAGACAATGAGGGGTGGGGTATGAGAGGGAGCGGGGGAGGGTAAGGGGAGAATAAGGATACAAGTAAAAAAATTAAATTTTTACAAACATTATTATAACAAAACATTAAATCTAATCCATACAGTGGTCACTATAACCTTAAGAGAAATTTTTTTCATGTGACAAAGACTTTTAAATGAAACTGTGTATCATGAAAATAATTTTGGAAGTAAATAAAGAGAAGTTTCCTTCAAATGTCATAAGGATTGTAATTGAAAGTCAATATATTTGGCCTCTTGAGCTAAGGTAAGTAATCTGTGTTTTTGCCTCCCTGAAAAAGTTTATATAAAGTTATAAAAATAAATTGACAGTCAGTGTGAAATTGAATTGCCATGGCCTAGAGCAAAGAATATTCTTTCATGATATTCTACAATGTCATTTAATTTTTGATATTTCACAACAGCATATTGTACAATTATCCCAAACAAAATTACAAGCTAATTCTTTAAATGTTTAGCAGCATTTTAAAAAAGGACATGAAAAGGATTTAATCCCTTTCAGAAGGAATTAAGGAACTGGGAAGGCACTTGAGCATTCTATACTGGCCCCTCTTACCTCTTTTGCCAAGAGGGACCTGCTTCTCACAATCCAATTGCCCTCAGCTGTAGCCTGAGCTTTCTATTCAAGCTGAGGTTGAAGCCTCGAGGTGGCTGGTATAATGGATCTGTCTGTCGCCAAATGGTGTGAGCTGGGCCCTCCCTGGAGAAGGAATCTGAATTACCTGAGATAAGTGATCAGTGCCATGGCCCCGCCCTCACCCCCCGCCAGCAGGAGAGGGGATCCCAAGGCAGGTGCTGGGCATGGAGGCACAGGCTACCATGGAGACACCCTGCTTGGCCCTTGAGGATGACTGGTTAGCTAGAGACAGGTAAGATTCCTCAGGGAGGGAACAACCTACCACAGGCACAGTTACAGAGGGGTCATCAGGAGAGAACTTGTGGGTCAACAGAGGTGGGGCACAGACCCTCATCCCCCCACAACCTTGCAGGAATCTGAACTCTCACCCCTTCTGAGGGAGGTCTCCTGCTCCCATGGCTACTTTGCTTCCCATGCTCAGCACAGATCAGGACCCAGGTAACAGGCAGAGACTGGGTCCAGCTCAGATCGGGATCCAGGTAATGGACAGAGAGGTGGCCCAGCTCAGATCAGGACCCAGGTAACAGACAGAAACTTGTGGACAGCAGCTGCCCTATATCTAAATTCAGCCTAGCACTAGGAATGCTCAGAGCCTACTCAGCAATGCAAATAAACCTTTCCACTAATATTTACAGGGTAATCTAAAACTGTTGGTAGAGTATTAAATTTGACAGTAAAAGAGTAATCAAGCTTTCAGATTAATTTACATTGGCGAATTGAAATAAGTGAATATCCAAGAAAATTTAATTGTACTGGACAAAAAGCTGATTCTAAAGTATTAACTAAAATTTCTATTGATAGTTCATCTCATGGTAAAATTGCTGAACATGCAATGAACATAAAGCAGTCATATTTTTGTGCAGAAAATTTAAATTTAAAGTTATCAAGATTGCATTAAAAATTTTACAAAATTCTCCATTAATCAAAAAAGGGAGGGGGGAGAGTAGGATAATATCATGTAAAGAAAATATCCCGTAAGCAAATTACATCTAGAAAATTTTTACTTTAGGAAATTAATTTTCATTTGTAATAATAACAGCAAGACACCCATGAAAAACACACATGGTGTCAAAATAAGCCAAAGGAAAAGCGGGTAGGCAAAATGAAAAAGGACCCCAAGTCAATTTTATAGAAAAGATTCCTTTATTAACTTTTGGTCAAGGATATGTTTATATACTTTCAGAAAACAACTCCAAGACCAAGTGGACTCCTGCTACAGAGAGGAACTGACAGGTCTGCTCCAACCATGAAGACAAGAGAAGGAAGAGTCCAGAGATGGAAGACACTGAGGATACCTTGCCATGCGAGCAGTAGGAGCTTTGCTTTGCTACAGGATGCCTAGGACCAAACCAGAGAGAGTCGGACCTGCATTGCCACCATTTGTCCACTATCCAGATACCATTGATGACATGTACACATAAGGAACTGTTTGACATTGAAACTGGGACTCCTAACTATTGGACACTGAAATTGGGACTCAAACATTTCTTGTTCTTGTAAGTTTATTTCTAGCGTACAAAGGCAATATGTTTTTAAAGAAAAAAATCAGGGGAGGGGCAGATACAGAGGCAAAGAAGCAACGAACAGACTGTCATGCTACAGTGGGAAGGCAGGGGAGGTTGGGGGGGCTGTAAGAGATCAACCAAAGGACTTGTATGCATGTATGTAAGCATAGCCAATGGATACAGGACATTGCGGGGGGGGGGGGCAGGTGAAGGCATGTACTGGGGGTTGGGGAAAGGCCAGGCGGAGGTCAATAGGTAAAATAAAAATGGAGACATATGTATACTATTTGTAATACTTTAAACAATAAAAATATACATTTAAAAAAATAAAGTGATAGAATCAACTGGTGTGGCACTTATTTATTGGAGGGGGAATGTTGAGGGCCTAGCTTTGAATGCAAGGAAGAAGAGGTGTTAAATGAATGAGTTAATCTATACTGAGTGGCCAGATTATTATGATCTCTGACTGCATAATAACCTGGCCACTCAGTGTGTGTGTATATATATATAGATGGTCGCTTTACTGTTTGGTCTAATTAGCATACTAGCTCTTATATAGGATGTTATGTATGTGTGTGTGTGTGTGTGTGTGTGTGTGTGTGTGTGTGTGTGTGTATTAGAGGCCTGGTATATGAATTTGTGAATTGTTGGGGGTCCGGCCAGCCTGGCCAGGGGAGGAGACATGGGCAGTTGGCTGGCCTGCCTGCTATTGACTGGCCTGCCTGGTTGAGGGGACAATTTGCATGCTAGCCTTTTATTATATCGGATATACACTGAATGTCCAGATTATTATGCTTTCAGTAGTATTCTGGTTACTCAGTGTATGTGTGTGTGTGTGTGTGTGTGTGTGTGTGTGTGTGTGTGTGTGTGTATGTGTGTGTGTAAAAGGCTAAGTGACTGAACATAGATCCATCTGACCTTCTGACTGGTGGTACATATGCTGCGCACTAGCAATTTAAAAATAAACATTGACTTACACATGTGCGATACATATAAAGCTCTCACTGATGCCAATTGCACATATGTTTTAATTTTATAATATTACTAGAGGATTGGTGCAAGGATTCATGCAGCAGTGGGGTACCTTGGCCTGGCCTGTGCCCTCACAATCCAGGACCCCTCAGGGAATGTCAGATAGCCAGTTTCAGCCTGATCCCCACAGGTCCGATCCAAACAGGAGGGAGCCTGATCCTGTGCGTTGAGCATCTGTCCCCTCAGTGAGCATCATAGTGACTGGTAGATCAGTCATTCAGCCGTTGGTCACTTAGGCTTTTATGTATATAGACTAGAGGCCCAGCGAATGAATTTGTGCATGGTGGGGTTTGGCTGGCCTAGCCCCAATCAGGGTGGATTGGGGCTGGAACTGTTGGAAGAAAGAGATGGTGGGAGGTTGGCTGGGTGGCTTGCCTGCATCAGGACCCTTGATCAGGGCTGGGCTGGCTGGGGGAAGGGACCACAGGCAATTTCCTGGTTGGCACTGACTACGATTGTGTTTGGGGGCCTACTGGAGGTGGGGCTGTCCTTGGGGAGCGGCTGTGGGCAATGGACTGGCTGGCCTTACCCCAGAATAGGTTGGGTAGGGTGTGCCAATTGGGGGCCAGTGGCCTAGGGGAGGGACCATGGGTGGTTGGCCAGTTGGCCCTGCTCCTGATTGGGGTGGGGGGCCAATCTGGGGAGGGGCTGGATGAGGGGAGGGACTGTAGAGATTGGGCAGCCATCCCCATCCCCTATTGGGGTGGGAGGGTAATCAGGGTTGGGGAGAGCCAGGGGGAAGGGCTGTGGTTCATCAGGATGATGGGGGCCCATTGAGGGAATGGCCAGCCTGGGAGAGGGGCTGCAGGAGTTTGGTGGGCCAGCCCCACCCCGTTTTGAGGTAGGGTGGCAATAAGGGTTGGGACTGGCCAGGAGGAGGGGCTGTGGGCTGAGCAGGATTGTGGGGGCCCACTGTAGATATAGCTGGCTGGGGGAGAGGCTGCAGGAAGTTGGCTGACCAGCTCCACCCCTTGTTGGGGTGAGGGTGTGTAATCAGGGGTAGGGTGGCCAGGGTGAGGGGTTGCAGTCTGATCAGGATTGTGAGGGCACATGGGGGTGTAGCTAGCTGGGGGGAGGAGCTGCAGGAGAATGGCTGGCCAGCTCTGCCCCCTATTGGGGTAGGGGTGTGATCAGGGGTATGGCAGCCAGGGGGAGGAGCTGCAGGAGGTTGGCCACCCAACCCTGTGGCCTATTGGGATAAGGAGGTGTGATCAGGGTCAGGAGAGCTGGGGGGAGGTGCTGTGCACCTATTGTGGTGGGCAGGCTGAAGGGGGCACAGCTGGTGGGGGAGGGAAGGGTGAGGACGTTTGGCCAACAGGCCCAGCTCTTGATTGTGGTGGGAGGGTCTGATCAGGGGCAGGCTGACAGGAGGGAGGGGCCACAAGGTTGGCCACTGTTCCACCCCTTGATTGGGCCAGTTCGCTGGACATCATAGCGAATGGTTGTTAGGTCGTTATGGCCGAGAGATGCTCCATGAACCTTCTGGTGACCAGTCATTTGGTCATTTTGGTCATGATGCCTCTCATTCTTTTATTATATACATATATATATATTTAAAATGTTTTAATTAATGTATTACATGTATACATATCTTCGCATTGTCCCCCCCCAACACTCCCATGCATACCCTAACCCCCCAGTGTCTTGTGTTCATTCATTATGCTTATATGCATGCATACAAATCCTTTGGTTGATCTCTTATCTACCCCACCTCTCCCTAACCTTCCCACTGTAATTTGACAGTCCATTTGATGCTTTACTGCCTCTGTATCTATCTTTTTGTTCATCAGTTTATAATGTTCTTTAATATCCATAAATGAGTGAGATCATGTGGTATTTTTCTTTCATTGACTGGCTTGAAATAAAATACTTAGCATAATGCTCTCCAGTTCCATCCAGGTTGCGGCAAATGGTAAAAATTCCTTCTTTTTTATGGCACCATAGTATTCCATTGTGTAGATGTATCATAGTTGTCTGATCCACTCATCTGCTCACAGGCACCAGGCTGTTTCCATATTGTAGCTATTGTAAATAGAGCTGCTATGAACATAGGGGTGTAAAAAATACTTTCTGATTGGTGTTTCTACTTTCACAGGATATATTCCTAAAAGTAAGATTGCTGGGTCAAATGGGAGTTCCATTTTTAGTTTTTGAGGAAACTCCATACTGTTCTCCACGGTGGCTGACCCAGTCGGCATTCCCACCAGCAGTGCATGAGGGTTTCTTTGTTTATGCATCCTTGCCCAAACTTGTCATTTGTTGATGATTGCCATTCTGACAGGTGTGAGATGGTATCACATTGTCCTTGTCATTTGCATCTCTTGGATAATTTGTGACTTTGAGCATGTTTTCATGTGGCTCTTGGCCTTCCTTCCATCATCTTTCAAAAATGTACTATTAAGGTCCATTGCACATTTTTAATTAGATCTTTTTATCTCCCTTTTATTAAGTTGTATAAGTTGGCTGTAGATATTAGAGATTAAACCTTTATCAATGATAACATTTGCAAATATTCCTCCCATACAGTGTTTTTTCTTGTTGTTTTGATGATAGTTTCTTTTGCTGTAAAAAGCTTTTTATTTTGATGTAGGCCCATTTGTTTATTTTCTCTTTAGCTTCCATTGACCTTGGAGCAGTATCAGTGAAGAAGTTCCTTCAGCATATGTCTGAGACTGGGTTGGCTATGGATTCTTCCAGTATTTTTATGATTTCCAATCTTATGTTTAAATCCTGTATCCAATTAAAATAAGTTGGTGGTCTAATTTCATTTTTTTGCATGTATCTGTCCAATTTTCCCAACACCATTTACTGAAAGGACTGTCTTGACTCCATTGTATGTTCATGCCTCCTTTGTCAAATATTAGTTGAGTATAGTGGTTTGGGTCGATATCTGGGTTCTCTAGTCTATTCCATTGGTCTATGTGTCTATTCTTGTGCCAGTACCAAGCTCTTTTGAGAAGAGTTGCTTTGTAATACAGCTTAAAATCTGGTAATGAGATCCCACCTACTTTATTCTTCTTTCTCAGGATTTCTGTGGCTATTCGGGGTCTTTTTTTGTTCCAGATGAATCTTTGGAGAGTTCTTTTTAGTCTGTGAAATATGTCGTTGGTATTTTAATGGGTAGTGCATTGAATCTATAGGTTGATTTGGGTAGTATGGACATTTTAATGATGTTGATTCTCTCACTCCATGAGCATGGTATGCTCTTCCATTTGTTTATGTCTTCCTCTATCTCTTTTTTTCAGTGTCCTATAGTTATCTACATATAGGTGTTTAACCTCCTTAGTTAAGTTTATTCCTCGATATCTTAATTTTTTTCTGGTGCGATGGTAAATGGGACTGCTTTTTTAGTCTCTTTTTCTGTAAGTTCACTATTAGTGTATAGAGATGCAATAGATTTCTGGGCATTAATTTTGTATCCTGCTATATTACAGAATTCATTTATTATGTCTACTAGTTTTTGGATGGAGTTTTTCAGGTTTTTACGTACAATATCATGTCATCTGCAAATAAGGACAGCTTTACTTCTTCTTTTCCAATTTGGATGCCTTTTATTTCTTCTTCTTGTCTAATTGCAATGGTTAATACTTCCAGTACTATGTCAAACAGGATTGGTGAGAGTGGGCATCCCTGTTTTGTTCCTGTTCTTAGGGAAAATAGTTTTACGTTTTTCCCTTTTGAGTATGATGTTAGCTCTGGGTTTATCATATATGGCTTTTATGATGTTGAGGTATGAAATTTCTAATCCCACCTTGCTGAGAGTTTTTATCAAGAAAGGGTGTTGGATCTTATCAGATGTTTTTTCTGCATCAAGTGAAATGACTATGTGATGTTTATCTCTCAATTTGTTTATGTGATGTATCTCGTTTATTGATTTGCAGATATTGTATCATCCTTGCATTCTTGAGATAAATCCTACTTGGTCATGGTGTATGATCTTTCTGATATACTGCTGGATCCGATTTTCTAGAATTTTGTTGAGGATTTTGGCATCTATGTTCATGAAGGATATTGGCGTGTAATTCTCTTTGTGTTATCTTTATCTGGTTTAGATATTAGAGTGATGGGGGCTTCATAGAAGATGTTTGTAAGTGTTCCTTCTTCTTAAATTTTTTGAAATAGTCTGAGGAGAATAGGTTTTAATTCTTCCTTGAATGTTTGATAAATCTCCCATGTAGCCAAGTGGTCCTGGGCGTTTGTTTGCTGGTAGCTTTTTGATGACTGCTTCAATTTCTTCCATAGTTATTGGACTATTGAGATGTTTAGATTCTTCCTGATTGAGTTTTAGAAGGTTATATATTTTTAGGAATATGTCCATTTACTGTAGGTTGTTCAGTTTGTTGGAATAGTATTGTTCATAGTATTTTTTAACAATCCTTTGTATTTTGGCGAGTCTTTTTTTATTTCTCCTCTTTCATTTCTGATATGTTTCTTTGGGTTCTCTCTCTTTGCTTCTTGGTGAGCCTAGTTAGAGGTCCATGAACCTTGTTTATCCTTTCAAAGAAACAGCTCTTGGTTTTGTTGATCTTTTGAATTGTTTCTTTGGTCTCTATGTTGTTTATTTCCCCTGAGATCTATACTATTTCATTCCTTGTGCTTACACTGGGCTTTTCTTGTTGTTTTCTTTCTAGCTCTTTGAGTTGTAGAGTTAGTTAATTTATTACCATTGTTTCCTGTTTTTTTTTTTTTTTTTTTTTTTTTTTTTTTTTTTTTTTTTTTTTTTTTTTTTTTTTTTTTTTTTTTTTTTTTTTTTTTTTTTTTTTTTTTTTTTTTTTTTTTTTTTTTTTTTTTTTTTTTTTTTTTTTTTTTTTTTTTTTTTTTTTTTTTTTTTTTTT
>PVJN01041622.1:0-18663 GCA_004026805.1 Lasiurus borealis | reverse complement strand
CCCCCCCCCGCCCTGCTGGGAATCAGGCCACAACCTGGGCATGTGCCCTGACCAGGAATGGAACCAGTGACCTCCTGGTTCCTGAGTTGACACTAAACCACTGAGCCACACCAGAAGAGGGCTAACAAATGCATTTTAGATAAATCAAATGTAATTACATAAGTTCACTTTGAAAAATCATTCTGGTATTTAACAGCATTCAGGGCCATTTTCCGTTTTTTTCTAGTTTGCTAGCTTTTTTATTTTTTATCCAAGAGCTTTTATTACAAATCTTGAAGTTATACTTCAGCCTTAATAGAGACCTTGGCCTACAAGACTGTTCCAGTTGCAGCTGACATATTTCATGAGCTGGTGCAGCAGAGGGATGGGTACTAGAGAAGGAGAGTAACCCACTGTGGATGAACTGTAAACAGTGAGGCAGAGTTGGGATTTTAAGCAAGGTTTTGAAGAAAGGCTTTGTGACTGTGAAATTACAGCAGGAAGATTAAAGTTAGGTGAGGTAGATAAGAGATCAAGCAAAGGACTTGTATGCATGCATATAAGCACAACCAATGAACATAGACACTGGGGGGTTGGGGTATGCCCGGGAGGGAGGGGGGCAATGGGGAGATATGTATAAAAAAATTAATAAAAGTTAAAAAAAAAGGCTCTGTGAAGAAGGGAGTCCTTATGGGATGAGCAGGTTTAGAGAGAGAAGGAAAGCCTGGAAGGAAGAAGACCCAGGAGGAGGAAGGAACAGAGTGAGCTCATGAGGCAGTGGATGGCTTTAAGGAAAATGACATTTTCCCTTGTTTACACATCAAGCAAACGATACTCAACTTGCCAAGTAATACAGGGATGCATTCCACACCTTCTTTCCTCCCGTTAATGTTTTCTGAGCATCCAAGCTGTGTCAGGCACTGCTAGGTGCTCTGCAATGGTTTGGTCTTTCCTGAAGGAAACAACAGAGAAGGAGACACACGTGGTTCCTGCCTCCCCTCAGATTATAGCACAGCAATGCGACAGCAGAAAAGTCTGGAGCCAGAGAAACTATGAGTTTGGTGGAGAATGTACTATGAAAATATGAAAAATGCCACATGATATGAAGAGTCATGGCAAAGTCTTAAGATCCCAAGTTTTGGTTCCTCACATCATATACAAAATCAAATTCCAGATGTGAATGTAAGAAATACAATCACATAATATTTTTAAAAATATTTTAAAATTATGTACCCAAAGCCATTATAAATAAAGTCAAATGAAAAAGAACAGATTTGATAAAAATTCTTATAATACACAAATGACATATTCCCAATATTCAAAAAATACCTTCAGATTTGCTGGAAAAAGACAAATCCAGGATAAAAATGGACAAAAGATATAGGTCTGTGATCTTAGAAAAGGAAATGTAAATGGTCAATAAGCAATAAACATGAAAAAGTAATTATTAGCAGTCAAAGAAAATGCAAATTAAAATACTATTTTACCCTTCAGATTGATAAAGTAGTAAGATTGACAGCAAGAGCAGCAGAGATGAAGAGGGAGGGGACGAAGGTACTCGTGTTGTTGGTAGGAACGTAGAAGAGTAATGCAGTGTTTGTTAAGATAAAAACATGTATGTCCTTTGACTCAGTAATCCTGCTTCTGGAAGTCACAGAGGTAAAAGTTCCTCTGATACCAGGATATATGTAGAAAGATGCTATTGCTGCATTGTTTCAAAAGGCAAAACACTGGAAATAAATATCTATCAAATAGGAGAATGGATGACTAAGCTTTTGTACATTCATATTATAGAAAACTAGGAAGATACTAATTAAAAGCATTTATGAAAAATAGATAGTTAATATCACACTTAATAGGAAAATGTGCTTAATGGGAATGCTTTCCCCCTAATCTTGGGAACAAATCAACGATTCCATTCCCCCCTCCCTTCTTCTATTCGTTATCATACCAGATTGCCTAGCCAGTGCAATAAGTTAAGAAAAAGAAAGAAAAGGCATACATATTTAAAAGGAAGAAGTAAAACTCTTCCTTTGCAGATGGCATAATCTCTGTAGAAAGCCCTAAGAAATCCAGCAAAAAAATCACCAAGAATAGCAGGGTTAGCAAGTAGCAAGATACAAAGCCAATATTAAAAAAATAATAATCAATTTTATTTCTATATGCTATCAGTGAATAAGAAATTAAAAACCAGTATCATATATAATAGCATCAAAAATATGAAGTATTGCCTGGCTGGGCATGGCTCAATGGTAAATGTTGGCCAGGAGATCACAGGTGAGGGCACATGCCCTGGTTTCGGGCTCCATCCCCAGAGGTGATGTGCAGGAGGCAGATTCTCAGCATTGAAGTTTCTAGCTCTCCCTCACCCTTTTTCTCTGAAATAAATAAAAACATATTTAAAAACAAAAGGAGACAGGAAAGGAGCAGAAAGGTATATTTATGTATTTTGAGAGAGAGAGAAATGAAATAAATGTGGCAAAATGCTGATAATTGGTGAAACGATGTATATTGGAATACTGCAACTTTCCTGTAATCTTTGTGTTTAAAAAATTTAAAAATTTTTATCTGGCCAGTGTAGCTCAGCGGTTGAGTGTTGAGCCAGGAACCAAGAGGCCACTGGTTCGATTCCCTGATGGTCAGGGCACATGCTCAGGTTGCGGGCAAAATCCCCTGTAGGGGGCATTCAGGAGGCAGCTGATTGATAATGCTTCTTTCTCTCTATCCCTCTCCCTCCATCTTCTCTAAAAAAATTATGGACCAACTCTCAGTTGCCCAAGTCTCCACCTTCTCTTTTCACAGAAGTGAGAGGGTTGGCTGGGGGCGGAGCTCCACAGTCTTGTCATAAAGAGGGTAGCAGTCGGCCCTCTGAGTCCAAAACCACAAAGCAGCAGGGAGGCTCCTATCTGATGGACCACCAGCCCAAAGGCATCAAAACCAGGACACGGACACACTATCTTAAAAGTCACATTCCCTCCACCAGTGGGAAAGCGCTCTGAAATTTAAGCAAGAAAGGGATGGGACATTAACAGAGGAGGAGAAGGGTGAGGATAGGAGTGAACTTTTACTGTTTGCTCTGTTTGAGGAGGCAGCAAAGCCGGGTACTTTCATACACACGCAGGACTGACCTCATTTCATCTTTCTTAATGACTCCCCAAAACTTGAGGGAGCTGAATCTCAGAGACATTAAATAACTTGTCCAGGGTCACACAGTTAGTGGCAGAGCTGCAGTTTGCATCCAGACCCAGTCGAGTCCATGCTCTGTTCACATCACACCACATGGTAAATGGTTGTGGGAGACAGGCAGGCAGGAAGGCAAGAAGGAAGGAAAGCATGCTGAAACGAATCTCTCTCCCTTTCAATAGCTCATAGTACTTTGCACTCCTCCTAGGACACTTGAGATACTGTGCTCTTCTGTGCAGCCTGTTTATCTAAGACTCTGGCATCTACATCACCATTTTTCACTTTGAAAACAGAGGGCAGCGACCATATCTCTGTCCCCTCTCTCTCTCAGTGTCACTCAGTGCTTTGCGTTGACCTGACTAACTGGTCCTGTTCCATTGTGTTCTTCTCTTTCAAGGTGGCCAGGTGACTCTCTGAACTGCATGTCACTTGGTTTGTCATAAACATGGAGGTTAGGTTGCTACAGCCGGAGCTACTCGATAGTCCCATTGTGTTGAATCTGTTTGTGCCACAGGGCCTCCAAGTGCCAATAAATTACTCGGCTATTGATTCACTTCTTCAGTAGAACTATTTTTAGAGACAGGTATAATTTTTTTAATGGAAAGTGCTTTAAAAGTGGAAGCTGTATTGTATCACTATGATTTCCTGCAAGTAAAGTACTTTCCAATCAATCATTCTTGGAATAATGGAATCGTTCTCATTGATACAACATGATGGTTTTAACCTTTTACTGAAAATTATTTTTGTGCCAAAGGGGGCGATGGCATAATTCTTCCTTCTTCAACAGAAATACCCATGCGGCTAGTATTCATTGTGTTCTCACACACAATGATTTCCTCTTAAGGACGAGCTGCTCTTACAGAATGGATGTGGCATTCTGAAATTCCTGCTCTCCCCGGGGCCTTCACACTCCTGAGTTCTGGAAAGTTCTGGTCTGAGGTACTGGTAGAGCCAGTTAACTAGGACTCAAGGAGGTTAAATAACTCGCCCAAGGTGAAAATAAAGGTGGTAAATGGCAGTCAAGAGTGGTACCAAGGACATCTGTGGAGACCCAGCAACAGAGCATGTGGAGAAGCTATTTCAGGAGAGAGAGACTGGGCTTTTGACTATTGCTTAAATTGCCCTATTTCCTGATGGAAAGGGCTTATGTTTTCTATAACGATGAAGAATGACAGGGATGAGAGAGTGAAGACTGTGACTTTCCAATGATGTCCCTCTGTATTGGGTTCCATTTTCTGAGAAAGAGTTGCTCTAGGCAGGGGTGAGGGAAGACTAGGGGTGCAAAGGAAGCAAAGGTTTTGGGAATACTTCAGATGAAAGCCAGAGTCCAGCCTGGGTGAAGGAAGGAAGAGAGATCATTAGGGCATCAGCAGGTCAGAAAATGGAGGAATCTAAGGAAAGTGAGAACAAGTGTAGGAAAAGAGGTGAGAGAGCTGGTTGTGGTCAGAGTAGGATGTGGGGTTTATTCCCACAGAAGTGAAGTAGTGCCAGGTATTAACCATTTCCTGGGAGTCACCATGGGAGTGGGGGGCTGCAGTGAAAGTGGAGAGTCACAGCAGGTGAGGGCATCTAGGAACTCTGAGACTTGGTGACAGCTCATCCTACATGCTGGTAGCATTGGAATGGAGAGAACATGGTGATGTAGATGCCAGAGTCTTAGATAAACAGAATCATCAGGAAAGGAGGTCAAGGCTTTATAACTAAAGTGCATGGACCTCAGAGATGTAGGAGTCTCTACAGGATGGTACAGGAGGGATGGCTGGAAGCTTTGGGATCAGGGGCAGCTTTCGCCTGCGAGGGCTGTGGGGAGTTAAGGATGTAAAGGTGTTTGTTTTTGAGGAACAGGACAGCCAGAGGGCTTAGGTAGAAGGTTTAGGAAGGGGAGAGGCACAGAGCAGTAAGGGATTCTCCTGGGTCCCTGTGTGTCTCTGACCTTCCTTCTTTGTCTCTATCATAGATCCCTCTTTCTTCTCCTGCCCCATTGATGCTGATATTCTCTTGGGTTCTGTCCTGGCCCATTTCCCTTCTCATTCCCCATAATTTCTTGAGTGACTTAAGTACTTTGCAGTTATAGTTTAAACTTTATGCATACTCACCACATACATAGCACAGACTTTTCTCTCTCTTCAGATTCATATAGCTAGCTGTGAGTCTCTTCCACCAGCTTCCTGTACTCTTAACTTAACATGCCTGATCTAAATCCATAACTTCTTGAACACGGACCTCTTCTTACCTTTTCAGTTTGTGGCAGCTCCACATTGAAAATCTGAAGGTCTTCCGAATATCTCTCTCCCTTATACCTAATTAACCTCCACTTGCCAAGTTTCAGTGTATATATTTCTCAAATCTGTCTTCTCATCTCCATCCTTACTCCCACTGCCCTACTTCCTGGTCACATCATCTCGAGAGGACCACATTAACTTCCTAACTAGTCTCCCTGCCTCCAGTCTGGCCCCTTCCAATCCATTCATGACAATGCTGTACCTATGGCCACCTCACTTCCATTCCATTCCAGAAAACTCTCTGAATGTTCCTCATCTTTCTTATGGTAAATTTTTAGCTCCTTAGCATGGCACACAAGGCTCCCTAGTCCACTTTTCCAGTTTCATCTGTTCATCCTATCTATTATTGAACTTTGGGTCTTCATTCATGGAGATACCTTGGCCTCAAGTCTTCCCTGGACTCAACTCAGGTATTAGCTAAGTCAACACATATTGGCTGACTGGCACCCTGTTAAAAACTCTGTGTTTCCCCTGGACTTAGGAGCCTGGGTTAGGAAACCCTCCTAGAGGCTCTTGTCCTTGGCCTTCGGTGAGGAGCACATGCTGTCAAGATGCCCTGGAGGAGGAATGACAATGAGACAGACTTCTGGAGGCCTTCGTTTGTCAAATTCCAGATGATAGAGAAATGGATGAGCTGGAAGGCATGAGGAGTATTAAGTGTGGTTGGGGAGGAAAACCCCATGTGATGAAATCAGGCAGTTACAATAGATCTCAGACGATCTTGCAAAAATTATGTCATCAGGAGGCTTCATTTGTTAGGAATCTCTACCCACACTGGGTGATTCATCCCTCAAACTGCTGAGGGACCCAACAGTTAAAGCCCTCGCATTCCTCCTCGATGGCTTAACGCATTCCATCTGACAAGTAGATCCCACTTTCTTTTAGAAACTTCTCCCTACACAAAGCCATCCAAAGCCTGCACCGGGACCTGAATTCCTCAGCCAGGCTTGTGGCTTTGGAAGCCGGGGAAAAGGCAGATGGAATGAAACATGACTAAATCTCAAGCGAATTTCTCCTTAAAAAAAAATAAAAAAATAAAAGAAGATTGCAAGGGCCTCAGAAAAGGCAAAGAGAACAACATAAGCCCACCAGGGTCCCTGCTGCTGTCCACCCCATGCAGGCAGGGCCACCCCAGCTGCTGAGGTGGCTTACCCTCAGGCCAGCTTGGTGGCAAGCTGGGGTAAAGAAGACTAGGGTGCAAAGAAAGCAAAGGTTTTGGGAATACTTCAGATGAAAGCCAGAGTCCAGCCTGGGTGAAGGAAAGAAGGAAGAGGTTATTAGGGGATCAACAGGTCAAAAGAAAATGGAGGAACCTAAGGAAAGTGAGAACAAGTGTAGGAAAAGAGGTGAGAGAGCTGGTTGTGGTCAGCATCAATGGGGCAGGAGAAGAAAGAGGGACCTATGATAGAGACAAAGAAGGAAGGTCAGAGAGACCCAGGGACCCAGGAGAATCCCTCACTGCTCTGTGCCTCTCCCCTTCCTAAACCTTCTACCTGTCCTGTTCCTCTTTGCTCCTGCTTCCACGTTCTAAGAACAGGGCTCCTGCCTTGTTCCTGTCTGCAGGAGGTGGAGGCATGAATGTGTGGTCGGGCCTGGGAAAGTAAAAGTAATTCTTTGTCCCGGGAGGGCTAGTCATGGACCGGCAGGAGACATGGTGTCATGACCCCTGGGGAAGCAGCACAGAGGGAAAGCAGACAAACCTGGCTTAAAACCTGCCTTCTCCCCTCTTTCTTAGCTGTGTCATCTTCTAAGAATGGCAAATTCATTATCGTCACACCTACAGGGAAGCCCCTTTCTCCACGGCTGGGAACATGTTTTCTCGAGGGGGACAATGCGGTAACTGGTTTGGAATGAGACAGACCCGAGTTGGAGCCCTGATTTCACCGTTCTGGCAAGTCACTCAACTTCTCTGTGACCTATGAGGTAGGCCTATTGTAAATAGCGAGTTATTAGATAATGTATGTGAGAAGGCCTAGCCCAGTGCCTGGAGCAGAACCGTGTTTAACAAAGGTGAGACAGACTAGGTGGTGTCATCTGGAGGCCCTTTAATGAGCTAATAATGTTTTTGAAAATGAAAGCCCATGACCAGGGTCAGAAGGGGCCAGACAAGGGTTCTAAGGAACAAAGAGGCTCAGGATTCTAGGAAATGATCCCGTGGGTCCTAGGGCAAGGGGTTTATGCCGTGCCCGCCTTGTGCTCCCAGCGCAGAGTAGAAGGATGAGGGCATCCAGGAAGGCTCGCAGCCAGGAAGAGCCAGGGTCCTGTAGCTTTTGATTACAAGGCTACAGAGTTCTAGCGGTGGCCAGGGTCTCTGAAACCCATTCCCCTGTGGGGACAGGGGAGGTACTTTATGAGGTTATGAGGAGGACATTATAGAAGTGTAAGTGAAGAGTTTAAAGGTTCCTCTATGGTGCAGGACTGAGAGAGCCTGGTAAACCTCCTGCTCTCTTTGGGTCTGGATGGGAGGTGGGTGGGGATGTAGAGGAGAAGGAACAGAGGGAGAAAAATGGGTAAGGCTTTGGGGAGAGGCCTAGAGCTGGGAGGGGCTGGAGGAGGGCCTGGGAAGAGGGTGATCTGTCACCTCCATCAGGAGGGCTGCTGCCCAGGGAGAGGAGGTGGTGGCGGAGCCTGGAGGGTGGCAGGGAGGCTGAGCGGGTGGTGTGGGGACAGTGTGATCTTGGAGGACATTTCTCCAGTTGTGTTGGAGCCTGAAGTTGGCGCTTATCCTAGTTAGTGATGGACATTGAGTCACGTGGTTCACCTTCTCCGCGTGACTGACTTCACCACTCACTCAAGTATGAATAGAAAGAGAAAGACCCTCTTAGACCCCTCATTCTCTCCAGCGGATGCATTCTCAGTTGGGGCATATCTCCCCATGGGGGTGAAAATTCATTCTGGCAGGAGGTAGGGGTAGTGGTGAGAAAAATCTTTGATACAATGATTGGTGGCTCTCCAAAGTGCCACGGTACATAAACAGATATAGAGAGATGGAGAAATAAATAGAACATTAAAGTTTGATGGGAGAAGAGGACAATTAGGGAAAATAAAAATCCTAAAACGCTCTTTGGAGGGAGAGGTGACTAATGAAGTAAAGGCTGAGGAACAGAGAAGTAGAGCCTCTTGTCCCAAAGAACTGCCAGTATCCGGGGCTTTGGGTGAGTTACAAAGCCCCAACCAGCAACCTCTCAAATGCAGAGCACACTGGGCAGGTGTTGGTAGCTCCCTGCTTTGTTTGCACTGAGCCAGAAACTTCTGCATCTCCCGCCCTGTTCCTCTCTTGTTTACCTCCATCCAAGGTCTCCATGGCCACCAGTAAGCCATGGGCAAACCCACACCCTGGAGTGAGGACTTTTACAAGGACATAGGAACTGTGTGGTCTAGCCTGTCTTCTTTCCTAGGCAGACAAGACTGAGTGGTCTGTCCGATAATCATACATGAGCTACGAGCTGCTCACACAAAACATTAGCTTCTGCTTCACAGCCCAGATCTGACCAGTTCTGTCTCCTCTTATCAGCACATACTTGCATCAGAAGGATGAGATCACATCCTCTCAACCTCAACCTTCCCCAAACAGATCATTTTAGGAACATCATGATGGACATGAGAACCTAGTTTTCTTATCATTATTGTGTAAGTGCTGCTGATTTTTATTCCAAATAAATCTGTAGGGAACATGACAAATCACTATGTCATAAATGGCAAGGACTTTGGCTTTTACCACTAGCCACTTTAATTTATTATATTTAAATTTCAATTATTAGGCTGAGTTTGTCTCTTTTAAAATGCTCTTGTGATTAAAAGAGCAAATATTTTCTGCCATATATTTCATATTAATTACGAAACTACATGCAGCGAAGTTTTGATGTGCTTTTTATTTCTGTCTTTTAAGTAGGCACAATATTTTCATTGGCTCTACAATTTATTAACTATTTGATTAAAAACCAGCTTTAATGAAATATAATTCACACTCTATGTAATGTGCCTATTTAAAGTACACAGTTCAGTGTTCTTGACTACATTCACAGGGTTGAACCACCATCACACAGTCTAATTTTAGGAAATTTTGTCCCCCACCTAAAGGTACCTTGTACCTGTCAACAGTCACTCTTCGTTCATATTCTACCCCCATGTCTAGAATCACTAATATGCTTTCTGTTAATATAGATTTGTTAAAGAGGCACACATTTTTTGAGCAAAATCATTTCATAGTTTAATTCCATAATTAACCAACAACTGAATCATAACTAACTAATTATATTCAGACCTATCTTTTGATTTTAGCTGGCTCTTTTTGTGAAAAGTGAAATTCATGTTTTATTACCGCATTTCCAATAATCACGGAGGCAACAGATTTAGCTTCCTTCCTGCCCAAATATGTTCACTGAACACTCCATGAAGTTTTTAAGTTAAGTGATAAGTGCACCAGAGGCTTGCTGTTTAAGAATTCCTTTGGTGGAGTTGTTAGTAAAGGTTAACTTTTAAGGTATAACCCACTCGCATTCTTCTCAAGCACAGACACATGAACTGTTCTGACAATCTTGGTTTCTATAGATCTGGTTTGCGTGAGGGATTTTCTTTTTAAAATATATTTAAAAATATTTTATTAACACTGGTTAATAAAATTATATGTTTCAAATATACAATTCTATAATACACTATCTGTATATATATTGCATTGTGTGTTTACCACCTAAAGCCAAATCTCCTTCCATAACTATATATAGGGCTTCTCCTCAAAATGTACACACACACTTGGAATAATTATAAGTGCAGTATTTATTAAAATACATTTAATATTCAAAACTGGGCTACCAGCTGTTAAAGTGTGTATATTTTTTTGGGGGACACCCTATATTTTCTTTTAGGTCCTCTTTGCAATGATTAATATGTGGCAGTGGACACTTAACTTCCTTCTCAAAGGCTATGACTCCCTCACACAGGACTGAGAAGGGAGGTTCACTACAGATTCACTGCTGGTGTGTGGCAAGTTCTGGGCATGAGAGCTTCAGTGCCCACATACATGTGTGTCCTAAACAATCATTAAATATATAATTTATTGATTTTTTACAGAGAGGAAAGGAGAGGGATAGAGAGTTGGAAACATCGATGAGAGAGAGAGAGACATCAATCAGCCGCCTCCTGCACGCCCCCTACTGGGGATGTGCCCGCAACCAGGATACATGCCCTTGACCGGAATCGCACCTGGGACCCTTCAGTCCGCAGGCCGATGCTCTTAAACAATCATTAGAGCTTTCCATAGAAAACAGTATGTCTGAAAATGGATATATTTTTCTAGCCCCTTGTAGCCACTGGTGGGCTTACATGACAGAATCTGAGGCACATCCACCAAGGTGGAGAGTCAGACATTATGTAGACAAAAGGATGGATCTACCTTCTCCCAACTCTGCCTGACACAGCGCTCGGACTGCCAGAATCCTTTAGGCAGAATGACATGACTGTCACTTTTCCCCAGTGCTTTCTGGTTTACAGAGCATGTTTCATTTTGAATTTCATTAGAACCCTGTGGGGTAGATAGGGCGGGCCTTTCATTTTCCAGATGAGAAACCAAGTGTGAGAGGAACTTGCTCAAGTTCATGGCTAGGTGGCAGGAGTGACACCCCCTCTAGTGAAGGCCAGTCTGCACTGACGCAGTCCCCTGGAGAGGCCATGCATTGACTTCAACTTTGCTCACGAAGATTTTGAAGCTTCTGTTTTGGTATAGTTTTAAAATCTGTGGCATACCTCTGGCTATTCTCAACGAAGGCACTATTTCATCTTCTAAGTTAGTGGTTCTCCAACTAGAGGGTGTTTCAGAATTGCCTGGAAGGCTTATCTATTTATTTATTTATTTTTAAAATATATTTTATTGATTTTTTACAGAGAGGAAGGGAGAGGGATAGAATATTAGAAACATCGATGAGAGAGAGAGACATTGATCAGCCACCTCCTGCATGCCCCCCACTGGGGATGTGCCCACAACCGACGTACGTGCCCTTGACTGGAATCGAATCTGGGACCCTTCAGTCCGCAGGCCAATGCTCTATCCACTGAGCCACACCAGTTTCAGCCACCCCCAAAGTTTCTGATCCTTAAACCTGGGGTGGAGCTCGGAACTTGTTTCTAATGAGTTCCCAGATAATGCCGATGGTGCTGGTCCAGGGTCCCCTTTGAGAATCACAATGCTTAGGAATTTACTTCTGGAAAGCGCGAATCTGTTAAAACTAAGTTTAGTGATTAAGGCGTGGATCAAGCTAGGGAATGCCGTAGTTGGCAAAAATAGTGGACAACTCTAACGCACACCAGCTCTAAAGGACATTCGGATACCACCCCCCCACCCACCTGAAGGTTCTGAACAATGGCACTTTGTTTGGACTAAATGTGAAGCTTCCCACCGTAACGCCTTTAAAGGGGAGCATGTGTGCTACAGAATTCTCAGGAGTGTGTAGCACACGTGTGACATGTTCATTATCAACCTTTTACTTTCCGGCTTTAGAAAGAGAAAAGAAGCCACGGGGTGACACCCACATTAGAATCAGTTATGAATTAAGAATTAATAGTGAGACTTGATATGGCAGGGGTCCCTTCTGTGCTGCACACATGATGAGTGTGGAAGACAAAGGGAAAACTTGGACTCTTCCTCCTGACTGCTCTGCTGAGATTCGAACGGAGAAGGTGAAAAGATCTGATTTTAGAAGATAAACATGTAACGTTTTATGGGGGGAAAAGTTCCAGCGAAAAAGAAAAATGAACTACGTTAGATACTTCAGCTGGGAGTCAATCCTTCATGTCACAGCAGGGGAAAAAGAGGCGGAGGACTGCCTAAATATTGGTTCTAATTTTATTTCCAAATCTACATTACATTAAACTCTCCTTGTACTCCTCTTTAATTTACAGCAACTGCTGACACAAATTGGTGTGCCTTCTCTTCTTTGACATCAGTATTTCTCTTGAATTATGCATTTTCATCTGGAACAAGGTTTATGGGGCTACAGCCTTCTTTCATTTAGATGGATGAAAACAGAGGGGTCACTGAGGGGTCGAGAACAAAATCAATGCGGGGGAGGGAGGATACATATGTTCAGGGCAGTATGTCACTGCCCCCAAAAAAGTGTAAGCGGTATTAAAAAATGACACTGTATTGATTAAAATTCAACTACAAGAGGATAAGAAAAACCACCAAACTTCATCCCAGAACTGCCAGATTCTCTTTCCACTTATTGGTGCCCAGAAGTATTTAGTAATCATTTGTAGGAGTACAGATGCTCATAATAAGTGTATCACTTTAATTTGTTTTAAAATGGAGTCAAAGGCAAAAAAAAAAAACCAAAACCCCACCAGCCCATCCCAACCCACATGAATGTATATGGTGTGGTGGTCTGCCTCCAAGGTCAGCACCACGGACTGATTGGGCTCCATTGTTGGTGACCAATGGCTCCTGGTTCAAGTCAGCAATGTTCCCTATTGACAGGTCATTTGTTGGGTCCATCTGGGGCCCAACTCTGTGTCTCAGTGTCTCAGGCTCCACTCTCAGCTTCTGGGTTTGGATGGGTTCTGGGCTGGCCAGTCACACCAGCATGGAAATGGGGCATTTTGATGAAGCTGTTTTGGGCTAGCACTTGCATAAACATGGCCATGTTAAAAAATGCAGACAGCCGAGACCGGTTTGGCTCAGTGGATAGAGCGTCGGCCTGTGGACTGAAAGGTCCTGGGTTCGATTCCAGTCGGGGGCATGTACCTTGCTTGCGGGCACATCTCCAGTGTGGGGTGTATAGGAGGCGGCTGATCGATCTCTCTCTCTCATCAATGTTTCTGACTTTCTATCCCTCTCCCTTCCTCTCTGTGAAAAATCAATAAAATATATATATATATTTTTAAAAAATGCAGACATATTGTCTCAGTATACTAATATCATGCAGAACAGATATCTCTTACCAACCCCATTTCTGCATTCATGTCACCCTCAGTTCGAGCCTGGGCCTCCCCCTGTGGCGATCCTCAGCCATCTCGGAAAACTGTCCATTTTAAATGTTTACCCATCTCCCACTCCACCCCAAGTACGTTGCTTGATAGTTTAAAAAAGAGGAGAAGTTTATGTTTTAGTTATAACTTAATATTAAAAATGTTCCCGAATCAGCATGGCCACATGAAAGCAGCTCTGGCATAATGTGTTTGGGCTGAAACTGGCTGTGCCCACAGCATGTAATGATGTCACTGTGCCTCCACTGTCGCACCAGTGTGACCAGAGGTTGGCCAGCCTGCAGAGCACATGAGGGTCTATTGTCAACCTGGGATTCGGCTTCGCTGGCAACCTGAGAGTGGGGGGACTATTGGGGCCCAGAGCCCACTGGGCAGCCCTTGCCCCTCTTCAGGTTCAGGGTCAGGGCTAACGTGCTCAGCAGGCGCCACTGCCAGTCACAACCCTCACAGCTCTTCTTTCTGTCTGGCCACAGAGAATGGCCTGCGGAGACTTCAAACTGGTTACAAACCTCATTCTGCCCCAAATGTCTGCGGTGGACTAATGTATTCTATAATTTAAAGAATTCAATTATTAATGAAAGAGAAGGAGAATCCTGAGTATGAGCTAACACTGGAATAAAAAAGGCCCATTCTTCAGGCAATATTAATGGAAGCTTTGTATATAAATAACTTTATATATTGGTGAATAAATGGCACTTAAAACTAAAATGTCTGCTAGTGATTCACTGGCTTCTAAAGACCGGCCTTGTCTTCTGTGGTCAGCGATCTTTCTTCTTCGTGACTCCACTATTCTAGACAGAAAACAGTTAATCCAGTATGATTTAGTATCTCACAAATGATCCCGCTGAAATATTTTCTGCCAAATGTTCATCTCCTAACAGCTGCTTTTTTTTTTTATTTCAGTGAGAGGCACTTGAAATAAAATCATTGTTCTCCGTGAAAATTGCATGCTAAATAACCAAGAGCTACCAGATTATTAAACAGAAAGGCATTTGATAATATTAGCACCAACCGCAGGTTCCACTTCTGCTGATGCCCAAAATTTTGAGTAATTAGTCATTGCCCAATATTGTGCTTATATCCTTTTTTGCTGGAGCTGTTAGGCCACAAAATCAGCAGGCAGTTGCTGTTATAAAAGGCTCCTCTGGGTTATTTATAATGTGCTGCTTCCTTCGAGTTGCCGCTTCGCTCTTGGGTCTTGGGCCAGGTCTACACAGTAAAAATGAAGGAAGGAACTGAGCGATTGTTCTGCGACTCCTGCTGCTGAAAGCTGGTGTGGATGATTCACACGGACTGTGTGTGCCTTGGCTGGATACCTGGTGTTCCTATCTACACAACTCAGACTCATCCCAAACTGGCTCATTTGTCACCTCGTTGGGGAAGAGCCTGTAGTTACGTGAAGCTACTTCTATTGGGAGGAAGCTAGTGTCCGCGCATAGGGGGTAGGACGACGTGCCAGAGCTCGCAGTATGTTGCAAATTTCCCTCAAATATTATTGACTTCAAGTGCAGGATGCATTTCTGCTCTAAAGGCTTCTCTGTGGCATGGATCAGGGATTCCCCAAAGAGCAGCCAGGACATCCGATGGAAAGGCCCAGAGCAATGACCTGAGCATCATTTCATTTCATTTTATTTGTGTAAATTACTTCCTGTGCCATCTACAGAATCACTGATGGTATGAGCTGTTTCTAATGGGAGTAGGTGTTAGCTTTTAGGTGAGTTGGGACACAAAAAAAGAAAATGCTGAGACTGGAGGAATGAGCTATTTGTTTTGACCATGAAATAAACATCTTACTTAGGCCCCCAACACCCAACTTCTTAAAAAGGAAATGAACTACTATTGTGTCCTCTGAATTCTTAGGAGTTCTTCAACCCACTTCTCAACATCCCATTACCACCTCTCTAGTTCAGGCCATCATCTCTCACCAGATCAGTGCAACAGTCTATGGACACTTCTTCCTGACTCCGGTATTACAATCTCCAGAAGGTCCAGCATATACCTAGTAGGGATTTCAGGAGAGGATGTAGAAAATAGGAGGAAGTTAAGTAATAATTTGGTTAAGGTTTCTCAGAATTGATGAGAAACACAAATACTGAGATTCAGGAAGAACAAAGTCATCAGCAGTATAAATAAGAATAAATTCAGATCTGGACATACTATAAGTAAACCTGCAGGATGGCAGAGATCAAGAGAAATTTTTACAAAATAATACTACTCTTCTGTTCAAGTATCCTACAAGCTAGGTTCTGATAGAGGCTGAATCTTCATAGCACTAAACTCCTTAAGCAAAAAGGTCACATTGTGTTTGTAATGTTTTATTTATGAAAAACTACCTGAAGCAAAAATAGCAAAAAGTTAAGAATTAACAAAGCTGGGTGGTGGATCCATGGGTGTGCATGATATTATTCTTCATGCTTCTCAGTATAATCAAAACATTTCATAATTTAAAAAGAAGGAAGGAAGGAAGGCAATCCAATTGGCCTTTGGACTACTGAGGGAAGTCGTAAATGTTAAGTCTTTGATGCAGTCTGTTCACTTACAAAGTATTCTACGCAATTAGATCTCATGTGCTAAAACTAAAAGCGAGGAGTAAGTAGGGAAAAACATTTTCCTTACTGGGAACAGAACAGTTATGGGAAAGTCATCTAGCAGATGTAACCATGAGCTTTCTTTTCCCAGTTTTCGTTTATTTTATTACTTAGAGGCATTGAAAGGAAATTAATAAGAAGATGGCTGTCAGGGTGGGACTGGGCGACAGGGGCCAGACATGCCCCAGAGCCAACCTTTCGTGGTCCCTGGTCCCTCTTTGGCCCCTACATCTGGGATGGTGCAGGGGCTTGAAGGGTGTCTGTAGAGTGAGAGGGGTCTCTCCAGCAGGTGGGGTCCCTTGGCCTGGCCTGTGGAGAATGGGCCGAAACCGGCAGTCTGACATCCCCCCGAGGGATCCTGGAGTGCGAGAGGGCACTCTGCAAAGTTGCTGTCGATTGGCAGCTCCTGTGTTGAGCATTTGTCCCCTGGTGGTCATTGTGTGTCATAGCTACCGGTCGGGCGGTCGAATGGTCGGATGGTCGCTTAGGCTTTTATATATGTAGATTATTTAACTCCACCCCAAGGCCGAACACCTTGTCACACCACCAGTTGAAGCAAAACAACACAACCTACTGCTACCCCACCCAAAAGTGGTGTTTTTACTTTGCCCTTTCTTGACGGCTCAGTGGGTCATTAGCTAAAGTGTTTTTAAAAGGGGCCAATTTTTATTTTTAGACCAAAGAAGGAAAAGGATATAAAACTTACAGGTTTTAGAGAATCTTTTAGGAGAGATGTAATTCACCTAACCCCTGGGCCCCCCGTCCCCCTAACCCCAAATCACACAGCTTTTTCAGGGGTTGCACCATAGTACAGAGCACTCCTCTAGTTTTGAAAGGAATGGGATGGGGAGGAGGAAAAGTGAGGCTGACTAATCACCTCTTTAAACTGTCCCACTCTAGCACATTCTACTGACACACACATGCACATGTAAACACATGGCATTCATGCCACTAGCCGTTTAATCACACGGAGCATGTCAACACGGATAATGCGCCGCTAACTCACAGCACACATACTTTCACACAGAGGGCACACAGATGCTCACCAGGCTGTGCACTACGAAGTTTTACTCATTTCCTGTCCACCTCGATCACCAGTGGGCACCGAGGAGGGTGGGCACGAGGAGGGTGGGCACGGCTCCTGCTCACTAGGATGCGGCTTTCTCACCTCCTCCCAATTTCAGGTCTACCCGGGAGACAGCGCCACACAGTGGGGACCACGTAAAGACCCACAGTCGAGTCCCGGCAGCGCTGCTCCCCAGAGTGTGACCGCAGCGGCCAGGAGCAGGCCAGGAGCGGCCAGGGTATCACACTGCCACCCAGGACCGTGAAGGAAGGAGGCACAGGGGCAGGAGCTGAGAGGGAGAGAAGTCTGAGTCGTAGGTGGTGAAAAACGGCCACCACCTCATACCACCCCTTCTTACCGGGAGAGCGACTATTTCCTGTCTCTCCAACCAGGTGCTATCTGGGCCCATGAGCACCACATCAAGATTCAGATTTTGCTGTCTCGACTCTCCTCTGGTTTAGAGTTGTTGTTTCTCTACTTCCCACCGCCACCCCTCTCCTCCTCTTTTAGTTCCTGGCCATCCTTGCGTTCCGAGGCAGGGCAGGGTCCAGGGGTCCTCGGGCGTCCCTAAAAGGTGCTGCCCTGGACACGGGGAGATGTATGGCCGGTTCTGGCTGAGGGACGGCGCTTCAGGAAAATGGAAAAACCAGCTTCGTGTTTGGCCCTGTTTCCGTTCTTCAGAGGGAGGGTGACATTTCTGGTCGGCAGTGACAATTAGATTTTTCGAGCCCTGGGTTTTCATCTGATCCCATGCAGGACTGAGAAAGATAATGTGAAATATTTAATTCTGCCTGATTAGCGAGTAAATGAGGTGACGTGCTGAGGTGGAAGTAATGCGATAGAGCCCATCTGCCCCCCAACCCCGGGAGCATGACAGGGGCGGTGCGCCTTGTCCATCAGTCTCTCTAGCAATTACCTGTCCTCTGTCCTCTTTTATAGTCAGAGAACATTTTGTCATCTTCCTCTTCGCGGGCAGTAGGGTCAGCAGAGTTTGCAGATGGCTCATCCATTCATTGACATTATTCCTAAGGGTAAGAAGGCTATTTCGGAACCTCATTGGGGTTTACTTTATTTTATGATGCCAACTTCAGAGATGTCATTTTCCCTCTGTAACAACTTCTTCCTCCTCCTCCTATCGTCATCATCATCATCATCATCATCATCATTGGCCTGGCCTTTCTATGACTGCAGGCAAAGCAATCTGATAGGTAGGTTTTTGAAACGGGAAAGTGGGTAATTATTTTGTTTTCAAATCATTAAAAAAGAGCATTTCCCCCCCCTGAGCTTTATTCTTTCCCTTGGCATATGCAATGCAGAATTTCAGGAATGTGAGGAGTCCTGTGGGTCCCCCAGCCCCTGGAAAACACGGGCTCACAGTGAGGCTGAGGATCTCTCTCTCTCTCTCTCTCTTTCTCTCTCTCTCTCTCTCTCTCACACACACACACACACACACACACTAGTTAACTTTCTCAGAGGGAACTGAAACTCTTTCATTATTTCAGGAGGGCCAGTTAATATATGCCAAGCATTGTATTAATCATTAAACTTGGAGCTGGACCCTTAGGATGGCTAGGAGTTTGCGAGGCAG
>PVJN01041621.1:5504-18763 GCA_004026805.1 Lasiurus borealis | reverse complement strand
AGGGGGGGGGGGGGGGGGGGGGGGGGGGGGGGGGGGGGGGGGGGGGGGGGGGGGGGGGGGGACGCTCTCCTCCGGGAACACGCGAGAGCGTCTCAAGTCCGTCTTTCCACCCGTCGCTCCCTCGGTGTGGGGGTAAAGGCGAAAGGGATGCGCGCTGGTTTCCACTCTGGGTCACAAAATAAACTCCGGGGCAAATGCCTCATCCCCAGAGCGGTTGTTTCTGGAACGCCAGGTGCTTGCCTTTGGAGGTAGACTAGCTTTGCATGAATTGACAGACCTGCGGTCCCAGCAGCAAAGCACAGCAACACTTTCGATTGAAAACTAAGCCCACAGAACTCAGTCACTGCAGAACAGTCCGCGACTTTAGATGAAAACACGGTCATCCTGTCACTCTTCCCTTTGGCGGCGACAGCAGTTGCGTGTTGGCGCTGTTCAGAGGTTTGCATCTCGCCACCGCTTGGTTGTAAGGACGCCAAACGAGGCGCCCCGTTGAGCGCTTTGGTCAGGAACCTTAAAGCTCACAAACTGTCTCTGAGCGATTGGAGTAGTGTTTAGTACAGTGCTAGTGCATGTCTCAAACTCAGTGCTCAGGTAATAACGGGGCGATCTCCGAATTCAGTTATTAGAAAATACCGTGAAAGGAAAAAGAGTTTGGCCAATCACAGCTCAGAAAAATAAATAGTTTACTTCCTGTCCAATCACAACAAGACTTTGTAACCGATACACATACAGATCTCCAACCTTGGAATCCTTGTAAATCAAACGGTACAGATTTTTATTTCTAGTGTTTTTAAAGGGTAGTTTTTAAAACCCACTTTGCTGTTTTCAGGGCCTTATGATTATAATCAATTCCAAAAATCTAGCCCAATAAAAACTTATTCTAAATTTTGGTTTCTTAAAAGATTTTCATAAACATGTACTTTTAATTAAAAAGTCATCTTTTTCTAAAGGAATTTACACTAATAATCTGAATGTTTAAAATAAACATAAGGTTTTTATCTGCTTTCTTAGGAAATCAAGCTGAGCTGTTTGAAATGGGAAAAACATGGCCACTTCTTAATAGCTTAGAAACCAAAATTACAAAAACATAGATTTTAGGTTTTTTTAATATATTTTATTGATTTTTTTACAGAGAGGAAGGGAGAGGGATAGAGTTAAAAACATAGATCAGCTGCCTCCTGCACACCCCCTACTTGGGGTTGTGCCCGAAACCAAGGTACATCCCCTGGACTAGAATCTAACCTGGAACCCTTCAGTCCGCAGGCCGACACTCTTATCCACTGATCCAAACCGGTTAGGGCACAAAAACATAGATTTGAATCATAATGATCTATTTTTGCTCATCTTAAGGCCAAATAAAGAATTGTAGTATACCAAAAAGGAAAATCTTTTCCACAATGCATACTGGCAAGTTTGAGATAAATTTAATTTTACATGTGCAATTTTATTTCCAAGTTCATTCTTTTAATATCTAGTGTATAATACTTAGCAAACCATCTTGTGAACTACAAATTTACATTTCTAAACTCTCAACTTGGATTAAGGAGCCAGTTAAATAACCTGGTGAAAATAACAACATGTGGAAAGAGAAAAGACAGACGAAGATCTGTATTCAAATATCAAATTATCAATGACTTGCACTGTGATCTTGGGCTTGACACAACTCTTATAATAGAAATTTCCTGCTTCCTAATCTCAATGATATTCTATGAGCAAGTGAAAAATATTAAGTAGTTTGAGAAAAGAGATGCAAACACTATTATATAAATCTGTCACTAAATTATATTTTTGAAGTATATGTTGTCAGATTGTATTACAAAAAACTTCCAGCTGCTTTCAATCTTATAGTCAAACTCCTCTAAATGGACCTTTAGGACCTCTTACTACATGTTCTTTTCTTATCAATTTACTGGGGTGACATTGGTTCACAAAACTATCATAGAGGTTTCAAGTGTACAACTCAACAAAACATCTGTATACAGTACAATGACACTCACTATATGTTGAAAGCTGTCCTTTTAAATGCTTTGAAAAGCATGTAAACTCACTAAATCTATCAAAATATTTCAAGTGCAAAAACAAAGTTTTCATAAGGTCATATATCCTCACAATATTTTCCATCAAATGTCTTTTATTCTTATATAGTATTTTACTTATCCCTTGATTATAGCCAGTGTGCCTAGAATATACAAGAAAGAAAAAATCACCAATTTGTGGATAGCTTGCTATTGGGAAAACTTGAAATGCATTTTTAAAAATGTAGAATATAAAGGTCTTAAAATATTTTTGTTTGCTGGCATTTTTTGCTTTGTTTTAGGGAGTATTTATATTATTTTGTTTTTGAGAGCAAATCACCACTATATATAACTTGGAGTTAAAATAAATTTTAAAGTCAGATTTGAAATCTTAGAATATTTATTTGTTCAATCAGTTCCCTTACATCCTTGGCTTTTATTAAGATCCTCAGAAAAATGACAGTATTAGTCAATGTAAAGAAAATATTTTTCACTATGTAGGCAAAGAAAGTTCACACGGGAGTATTTGAAATGACAAAGTTTACTTATAGAAGTTGAAAAATTAAAAGAACAGACTAGGTTTTGTATTTCTTCCATCTCACATCTAAATATGTGAAGCATCCATCTTATATCAAAACTGTTGTTTGAAATTTTAACCCTGTTATTTGGCTTCTGTAATTGCTTCCTTGCTTAAATAATAAGGAAAATAAGACTACTCCCACTTCAGAGAGGCCATTAAACCTTCAACCGATGGGGTTATCAGTGCTGGCACCAGGCCAGGCCTTTGGTTGAGGTCTCAAAGCCCCAGTACATAGGGGCTCTTTAAGAACTTGCAGAGGGGGCTAGAAACACCCCATATTTGGGAGACAAAGAAGGTAAAAATATATAAATAGGGAAAGTTCCTCCATTTTGGGGCCCAGAATTTGAGAGATATTTTTCTCTGGACCCATGTGTAATAAATGTAAAACTAAGTATTGTTTGCTTCTTCTCCAGTATTCTGTAACATATGTACAGTAAATATGCACACATATCAATTCAAGCAAATGTTTTATAATCTATATAAAAGATACATTAGGAAATAATTTTTAAAATGTATTCATTGCAATTATAAGCCATAGTTACCCATTTAATTATCAATGATTAGTAATTCATGAAGTTTAACTAATGGCCTACCAGTTATAAAATTGTCACTTTTTGACTTCGAAAGGGCTAATAATCTGCTCTCATACACACCAGTATTTTGTATACTATAGGTGCCTATTTTAAACACCACAAATAAAACAAACTGATTTAAAATTTTAGTGCATGTATCTTACAATACTAGCCATCATTAAGAACACTTACTATGTGTCAGATACTACGCTAACTACTTCACACATGTAATCTCACTTTATTTTTTAAGATGAAGAAAATGAAGTTTAAAGTAGTTTTTGCTAAAAATACACATTAAGGAACTGGGGTTCAAAATTAGGCCTTATGATTTCAAAGCCCCCTGCATTATACTAAAAGAACATAAGATGAGTCACCTACTTTCCTCCTCTCTATGAACACGGATCATTCATAACTGACTTGTTTATTTAGCATTTATTGTGTGTCTCATTCCTGAAAGGATCTGGATATAGGGCCTCTCTCCTTGAGAGGTCTATTTGGAAAGATAAGACATAATTAATTGAACCTTTTGCTAATTTGTTTATTTAAGGATGTATCAATAGAATAACATACAAGATAAGTCTAGTACATTTTAATAAATAATTTTCAAATTTATTATATCTTAGAAGTTTTTATCAATTATCAAATGTACATATTTATGGGTACATTTATGCACTGAGGAAGCCAGTATCAAAATTAAAGAATCCAAGAATGTAAAACGAATAATGCAAGTGAAGGACCAAGAATAGAATGGAAATAAATTTGCTAACATGTTTATTTTTAAAGCTTAAATAATTTTTATTTGGATATTTCCCTAAGCTCTTAATTAAACTGAATTGCTCAATCACATTTATGATAATGATAAATAACTCAAATGTCACTTCCTCAAGAAAGCCATCTCTAATTCCCGGACTAGGTCAAATTCCCAATTATGGATTTTCAAACCATTTCCTATTTGTCTTACCACAATTGTATTTATAACATTTATTGTGTAATTGCTTTATATTTGTCTTCCTTGATAGAATATAAGCTTCATAAAGGCAAAAAATGTAACCTGTTCATATTTACAGTCCGAGCATCTACTATGCCTTGTAAAGAACATATACTCAATAAATGTTATTGAATTAACAAAGAACTATCTCAAAATGAACCTTTTGCTAATTTGAACTCAACTAAGAGAAACTTAGTTTAACTATTTGTATATCAAGAGTCCTACATAGATTTCATGTTCTTCCTACAGGGTTATTCATTGTACTCAAAATAATGTCTTACATACATTATCTCATTTCATCATGGTCGTACAATGGAAAGCCTTCCAAACAATTGAGCTTTGCCCAGCTTGGTGTGGCTCAGTTGGTTGAATGCCATCCCATGCACCAAGAAGTCACTGATAAGATTCCTGGGCGGAACACATGTTGGGAATTGTGGGCTTGATCCCCAGTGGGTGTCATGCAGGAAGCAGCAATTAATGTTTCTCTCCCTTCCTCTCTATGAAATCAGTAAGAACATTAAAAAACAAAAACACTTGAGCTTTACCAGAAAGCAAAGTTGTTCCTGAGAATCATTTCTAAAGAACACACAGAGAGAAAAAGTTACAATTCACAAGAAAAACATTCATTTTGTTACCAAACTACCAATTTAATGCAAACCCAAAAATGATCCTATGAGTATATATCCAAAACACCAATCTATTCTTAGTATTCTAAAGAGAACTGTCTCAAATAATGTATTTGATGGAGCCAACACACAAACATAACTTTCTGTCTTCTTGATGCCATGTGAAATGAGTAAGAGAGAGAATGGAAGAAACTAGAACAAAAGGAAGGAAGGAGAAAAGAAGTACTGGGCCTTTTAATTGTACACTCTCTACATCTGTTACCCAGGTTCCAATTTAAATTCTGGCTGCACAAAAACCTACCACTTCTTTTCAACATTTTCTATTAAAAATGAGACTATGAACCCAATTTTTAATAATAACAAACTTTTAAAACATTAGAAGAATGCACATAGCATTAGATATTTCCTAACCTGTTGAGGGAGAAGCTACAAGAAACAAATGGAAAGTTCCAGTGAGCATTCATGAAGGGTCTTCCCAGGGTGTCCCTACAGTACTCTTTGTTTGTTCATCACCCCGCTCACAAATGCTTCAACTAACTACCACTAAAATATGCTAGGTGGCAGTTTGCATCTTCAACTACTATATTAGCTCCCTGACTTATGAACAAATTATGCTCCCTTTAGGATTATGTTCCTGTTAGTCTCATAAGCTTTTACTATTGCCACATGTTAATTGTGGCAGAGCTATAAGTCCTAAAGAAAAAGAGCTTCTATAGTTGTATGTAAAGCTATGAGGGAATGTCAAAGTAATATCTAAGCTAAAAAGTAATATGTACTGACTAAAAAACTCAGCATGCTAACTATACTCCACTGAAGCTCTCCCCTAATATGAAGCTGGATTCTACACAAGGAACTTTTACAACCAAGAACACACAGTTTCTGAGGCACATTTCTCAAATTAATGGCATCTGGCTTCAAAGAAACAAAACTAAACAAAACAAGATCTAGCAGTGAAATATGGGGAATCTAGTCATCCTTTTCTTTGGCAAATTCTAGAAAAAGCCACGATTAAATATAAGATTTATAACATACAACAAAACATGTATGTATTAAAAATAAATTATTCCATATAAAGGAAA
Organism: Lasiurus borealis; assembly: GCA_004026805.1. Lineage (NCBI taxonomy): Eukaryota > Metazoa > Chordata > Mammalia > Chiroptera > Vespertilionidae > Lasiurus > Lasiurus borealis. Next base: position 12,903 of record PVJN01041621.1, on the reverse strand, counting down.
GCACTGTCTTTTGGCTCCACATGTGCTTCACTACCACAGATTATTTATTTATTCAATTAAAAAGAGTATATATTATAGTGCTCCAATTTCAGGGCTTGTTTTTACAGAAGCTCAGTATTTTTCCTTTAAAAATTGACACATATGAAAACCAGACCTCAAAAAAAGACTTTAACTACAAACCTAAAATTCAAATGAACCTGCCCAAAACATTCTGCTACTCCAGGGTTCATTTTGATAGTATCTACGATTAAATGTCTGAGAGAAACACTCAGAAGGCTAACCAATTTCTCTTTTTACAAAATATGCAAACACTTAGATTACTATTGGTCAATCTCCATTACACAGAGCTATTTACAAATGTATGTTTTAAGGTATATATCCTAAATGTAACAAAGTAGAAATTAGCAATCACATAATGCAGTGTAATGAAAGAACAGGAATCTGGGAAATCTACATTACTTCTACTACTAACTACTGCATAGTTTGGACAAACCAGTTTGCTTCTCTAGGAATAATATATAAAATATACAGGCTGATATAATCCTTAAAGATTTTAAAAGTTTGCTCCTAAGGCTTCTGAATAATTCAGCAAGTAGCAAAACATATTCTATCACACAGTGGGGGGTTCAAACCTGAAAAATGTTAAAGAGTTGACAAATGTTAAAAGATTATCTCAAAAGTTTTGGAGAAGATATTCGTATTAATCCTTAATACATACATACTAATAATACAGACTAGAAAACTTTCCAATTAACCACCACTGTAGAATGACTTCTTTGCCATGCTTTCTAAATTTGCTCTTAAAACTAGCAATTAAAATAATCTATCAGAACTAACCTCAAATGGAGTAATTTTTTAGATACTATACTTTACAAATAAGCTTTGTATTTTAAAATCTTTACCTTGCATGCCTTCATGTTTTTCTGCGTTTATAGTGGCTAAAAATCCTTGTTTCAACTATTCTAATTACAAAATTATCTTACAATCAATTATTTCATTTGTTTTTATATCTAAATTTAATGAATGCTTCTTTCTTCCACTTACAATTTGCTTTTTTATATTCACAAGTTTTAAATGTTTATAGTCAATATGCTAATATCTTTATCTTTCAACCTTAGATAATATGTAGGTATTCTTCTGTATTTTCTTCTAGGAGTCTTATAATTGAATTATTATAATTCCTTTAGAATTAGATGATAATATCTACCCCTGAAGAAGGGATAAGAAATCATCCTGGCCCCAAACAATAAAGGTCTACTGCTTGCAATTGGAGGAAAGGTTAAGCAGAGCCTGTCTTCAAGAGTAAAGATGGTCTAGTCCCATGGTCGGCAAAGCTCTTTGGCCCCTTGAGTGTGGCTTTTCCACAAAATACCACAGCCTGGATGAGTCTATTTTGCAGAAGAGGCGTTAGAAGAAGTTTTAAAAATTTGGCTCTTAAAAGAAATTTCAATTATGCTACTGTTGATATTTGGTTCTGTTGACTAATGAGTTTGCTGACCACTGGCTAGGACAAAAGATAAGGCCTCATCCCATGCCTACCACTAAAAAGCAAACCAGCTCCCAATAATAAGTAACAGCACTCTACTAGTAGAGAAGGAACAAAAGAGTATAGAAAGAGCCTCCCTGAAGTACAGATGTGCAAGTAAGGCCTGAAGATATAGGTGAAGTAAAAACATTGAGTTAAAACTTTCCAGTAAATCTACACCCCACCTTAAGTATGAGGTGATGATAGAAGCTTTTAAAGTTGATGATGGAATGAAGATAACCAGAGCACAAAAAGGCATAAACCCAGATCAACTCCAGGCAAGACTGATACAACTCTTGAAACTAACAGCTTAGCAAAACAAGGCATAAATACTCAATATTTCTATTTCTACTATCCTACAAATGATGGCTGGCATCCAATTAAAAATGGGGGTTACTTCCTGGTCACTGAGGTAAACATACATGTGCAGCTACCATTACCTTCTCTGTAAGCTGTATGAAAACATCTACCTAAGTCTTATACTTGTACCATTCCTTCAAATAAAGTTATTTGGTAACCACTTCCCCCACAAAAAAGCCACACAAAAATCTCAAAAGCAAACAACTAAATAAAACAAAATAATCAACAGAAGCAGACTTAAGAGAGAACTCAAATGTTGAAACTATCTGCCAAAAAATTAAAAAGTTATACTGATGAAGGCTCAAATGGAACAGGTAAACAATACCCAAGACCAGATGGCAAATATCAGGTACAGAAACTGCAAGGGTTGAACAAAAATGCTAAACGAGTCCATCTGAAGTACAAAATATGAAACATGCAATAACAACATTCAAAAAGCCTTTGTGAAGCTCACCAACAGACTTGACACAGATAAGGAAACAAACAATAATCTTGCAGATAGGTCAATAGAAATTACCAGAGCTGAAACTGAACAGGAAAAAAAAAAGAGTGGGAGGAAAATATACACAAAGAGGTATGAGAAGAGTTTTCAACTCATTTTATAAAATGAGGCAAGAATTACCCTGATAGCAAGCCCAGAAAAAGAAATTACAAGAAAACAATAGATCAATTATCCTTCAAAGATGCAAAAATTCCCAACAAAATATTACCCAATCAAATGCAGTAAGTTATAAAAGCATAATACAGGAATGCAAAGCAAGTTGATTCAACACTGAAAGCTCAAGCAGTGTAAATTCATCAGATCAACAAACTAAAAAAGAAAAATATGATGGCACCAACAAATGTTAAAAATTTTTTTTAATTGAGAAAATCCAATCCCTAATCATCTATTCTTTTTTTTTAAATATTTTAATTGATTTTTTTTTTTTACAGAGAGGAAGGGAGAGGGATAGAGAGTTAGAAACCTCAATGAGAGAGGAAGGAACATTGATCAGCTGCCTCCTGCACTTCTCCTATTGGGGATGTGCCCACAACCAAGGAACATGCCCTTGACTGGAATTCAACTGAGACCCTTCAGTCCACAAGCTGACGCTCTATCCACTGAGCCAAACTGGTTAGGGCCCTAATCATCTATTCTTAATAAAATTCTCAGCACATCAGGAATAGAAGGGTGACTAATATTATATTTAATAATATAAGATAATTTTTTCCCTAAGAATCAGAACAAGGACATGAGCTGTCACAATTACTGTTAAATGACAACATACTGGAAATCCTAGTTAGTGCAATAGGAAAAAATAAATAAAAGGCATACAGATTGAAAAGGAATAAATCTGCCTCTATTTACAAATGGCAGGATTATCTATGCAGAAAATCACAAAGACTCTTCAACAAAGCTCCTAGAACTATGAGTTTATTTAGCAAGTTTGCAGAATACAAGACCAATATACAAAAATGAATTATATATCTATACCACTCACAACAGTACAAAATAAACATAAAAATACATACAAATGTCAACAATAAAGATTTTTTTTAAATACATACAAATGTAATAAAATAAGTACAAGATCTCTATGCTAAAAACTGCAAAGCATTGATGAATAAAGGAAGATCTAAATAAGTGGAGAGATAAACCATATATATGTATTAGAAGAGTCAATTCTCCCCAAATTGATCTATAAATTCAAAGTAATCTAAATCAAAATACCAGCCAGTTTTATGTTGACATTGATGAGTTGGTTCTAAAATCACTAACGTCCAGCAAAGGAAATGAAATAGCCAAAACAGTTTTATAAAGAAAAAATTGGAAGATTCATATTAGCTTAGCTTAGGACTATACTCTAAAGTTACATTAATCAATGCAGCATGCCATTAGCAAACAAAATGGATGTCCAGAAATAGACCCATATTTAGATACAGATACAATCAACTGATTTTGACAAAGGTAAAAATGCAATTCAATGGAGAAAAAATTGTCTCTTCAACGAACAGTACTAGGGCAATTAGACATCCACATGCCAAAAATATAGAAGATAAGTAAATCTTGACCCACACTTCACATTATATACTACTAAAATTAACTCAAAATGGATCACGGACCTAAAAATATAAAACTAAAAAACTTTTTTGTTAGTGAGTTCAATAACAATCCTTTCACACCTGGGGCTACTCAAAGATGGGTAGGTATAGTTCAATGTAGAATAATGAGAAGTGATACCTTATCCTAGAAATAAAATTCTCACAACCAACAAAAGGTATTACAAATATAACTCAATTTACTCCAATTTCAAATTAGTAGAAATCACACTCAGCAAAGCATCACTGTACATGATTTATTTCCACAACTGAACCAGAAGTACTTTGAAATCAGGGACTGAAGATTTTTTAAACCCCTGCAGCAATTTTCACAATGCCTAGCACACAGTGAACATTAGGTAAAAGTGTTATATGGATGAATTGCTGTTTTTCTCAATTTAACAAAAAAATATATTAATTCGACAAATAATTGTCAAGGTTTTACGATATGCCAGGCACTGTTCTCTGGTGTAGGGATCCAAAAGTGAATGGGAAAAACAGCCTCTGCTTTTACAAAGTTCACAGAGTGGTAGACATATAGACAAGTAAAAAGATCTTTACAATTTGTGTTAAGAAGTGAGAAATCCAAGAGAAAATAATAAATGAATGAATGAATGGACAGATGGCAGCACACAGAAGGGGAAACTAATCCAGGCTTGAAGATGGGGCAGGGATGAGAAAGAAATGATAGGTTTGATGAAGCCTGAAGAATGAATGAAAGTCAGCCAAGGAAAGAAGATAAAGGGTTCGAGGTAAATGTGAAAACTAGAAAGGCTGAGAGGACATGCAGTGTTTGAAGAAGTGAGAGAAATTCAGCACAACATGACTTAAGTTTGGAACACTGCATGGCCTTAGGGTATCTGGGGACAGAGGGAAGATGTAGGAGTCCAAAAAAACAAAATGGTGAGAGCTGAGTGGGACATATTAGCAGGAACCAAGTAGCTATGACCTAGTAAAAAAGCCCTTTATGAAATTTGTATTTTAGACTATTGGCAAATAGAGGCATTTAAGGACTTTAAGGGAAGTAATAGAATCAGATTTGCATTTACAATGATTAATCCACCGCAGCATGGAAAATGGATAGAAAAAGACAAGAAGTTGTTGCAATAAGTTAGCTTATTCTATCTCTTCTTCTAATTGCAATGCTTTTCTAATGGCACCTTACTATACGGGCATTTTAAAACATTCATGTTTCTCCTGCCTGAAAAACAAGCCCATCCACTTCCTTAACTGCACATCACCCTGCAATTACTATTCTTTCAACTTATCCTATCTAATAAAGAGGAAATATGCTAACTGACCATCATACCCTCACAAAGATGGCGGCACCCCACCACCAATAAAGAGGGGATATGCTAATTAACTGTCACACCCTCACAAATATGGAGTCACCCACAGCCACAAGATGGCAGCACCAGTCCCCTCAGCCCCACCTTATCCAGTTTCAGTCCCCCAGACCCTTCAGCACCACCTCACTCAGTCCCTGCAGCAACCAGCCTCATCCACCCTCAGTCCCCCAGTCCCCTCAACCCTGCCTCATCCAGCTGGAGTCCCCCAGTCCCCTCAGGGGAAGGCAGTGGGGGGGGGGCATCGGGCAGGCAGGGGAGGTGCAGTTGGAGGCAATTGGGTTGACAGGGGAGCAGTTAGGGGACTAGCAGGCAGGCAGGCAGGCAGGTGAGTGGTTAGGAGCCAGCAGTCCCAGATGGTGAGAGGGATGTCCCAGATTGTAGAAGGTGCAGGCTGGGCGGAGGGACACCCCTCACACTGCACTAATTTCGTGCACTGGAGCCTCTAGTATTATTATAGTCACATTTCTTAAAAGTCCTTAATCCAAAAAACTTTGCTTGGTTCACTCCTCACTTTCCTTAGGCCTCTACTCAAATATTACTCCAAAGTGGGGCTTTCTCTGCACTTTATATGTAGCAGCACCCCTTTTTCCAGCTCTGACATTCCCTAACTCCCACCACCATCTGATCCTTATGGGCAAGGCATTATGCCAAATTCATGACAGTCATTACATCAGCAAATATGACATTTAAAAGCTAACTTGTCAAAGTTCACAAAATCAGTTAAACGCAGGTAAGCTCATGGTTGGTATCACAAAGTTGAGGTAGAACAAATCTAACAATTCTGTCTTTTCTCTTTAAAGAGAAGACAAGGTCACCTGCTAAGAATAAGAGGAGGATAATGAGATGGGAAGTTTGAGGACAATAAAGAAGTAACTCTATATAAGTATTAAAGGACTGCCAGGCACAATTAAGGACCTGGCAGAATCAGAAAACACAAATTTATGGTTACATGATCTGTGTGATTTTTCATCAAGAACACATGTGAAAAATAAATAAAGCATACAATTAAACTAATGGTTCTTAATCAAGGAGTGGAGTAGGGGAGGGAGAAAGGTGAGGAGACAATTTTGGTTGTCACAACCTGCATCTTGTTGCTATTGGACATAGGCCAGGGAGCTACTAAACATCCTACAGCGGACAAGACAGACTCCTACAACAAAAAAATTATCTGGTCCTAAGTGTTAAAAGTGCTGGGGTTGAGAAACCCTGGGTGAGAAGCATCTAGGTTAGGAAATTTCCTAGATACATCAATGGAAAGACAATTGAAGGCAGAGATTAGAGTCAGGGTGATAGACCATGAAGGTAGGTAAGAAAAAAATTTAATATATAAGGAACCTAAGAAGGAAGAGCAAAGTGGATTCTGTATTTGAAATGCCTGAATAACTTATATTTCACCAATGAAAGGACATTCCTATTGGGTGAGTGCAAAGGCAGGAAAATCTAAACTATACCTGGAGAAGGCAGTGATGGATAATAAGGCCAGAAGTTTCGGAGACAATCTATGAGGTCCTTCTATGCCAGGCTTTACCTTAAATGCCAAAACAATATACTGATATTTTTTAAAAAAAGATTAGCAAAGATGCAAGTAATGGTTTGAAAAGATAGGTCTTCCTATTTATTATACGTACTCTTTTCTGTGTGTACAGTGTACTTCAATATATAACTTTTAACTGCTATATAAAAATATATGTGTGAGGAACCTAAAAGGTAGATAGAAGACAGTCTGCTAGATTCTTAAAAAATAATAAAAATAAAAATAAATGGATTAGGAATAACTGAGAAAACTAGAAAGGTAAGATGCTATGATAGAATGAAATCAAATTCAGTATTTCTGAGATGGAGCATTCAAGGTGACAGAAAGGACTAGTGTTTATTCTTAGAAATTAACATAAGAAATAAAATATAATTAAAAGTTGCTAGAGATGATGGCAAGGAAATGAAAACTTATATTGCTGGTTAGACCACACACTTGAATGCAAAAGATACTTAGAGGGATGGCAAGAACAGAAGGCAAAACATTGAGCTTTATTCTGCAACTAGAGGCCCAGTGCATGAAATTTGTGCACGGGGGGGGGGGGTAAGAGGG
>PVJN01041620.1:0-18663 GCA_004026805.1 Lasiurus borealis | reverse complement strand
AGGGGGGATTGGGGGAGGCGGGGTTGAGGGGGGCTGGCCTTTCCCCACTGTCTTCCCTCTATTTATTTCCCTCTAATCATTTGCTGCCATGTGTTTGCATCCATTGCTTGTCATCTTGGCTTGGTAGCTCTGTCCAGAACTTTTTTATGCTGTTGTAACATGATAGGAGCAGGGGCTTACCGACCATCTCCCCACTGTTGGAGACCAGTGTGCTTTTCCCTTGGAGTGAAGTGAGAGGCTGGGTATTTGCATTCTGTACACTCTTTGGCCATCTGCGGGGAGAGGAGGAGAGGAGAGCTCAGCAGGAGCAGAGTGCAGTCTTTGCCGGAACAGCCAGAACATTTTTAAAAAATATTTTTTTATTGATTTTTTTTTTACAGAGAGGAAGCAAGAGGGATAGAGAGTCAGAAACATCGATGAGAGAGATACATCAGTCAGCTGCCTCCTGCACATTCCCTACTGTGGAAGTGCTTTCAACCATGGTACATGCCCTTGACTGGGATCGAACCTGGGACCTTTCAGTCCGCAGGCCAATGCTCTATTCACTGAGCCAAACCAAGCAGGGCCTGTCCTAGGGTTTTGATGAGTGTCCTGCACAGGCTCATGCCACGGGATTGGGGCTGGAGAGGAGGACACTATCCCCACGGAAGGGCGTAACCCAGACTTCAGGACCCTTTCTCAACTTGGAGTGTTGCTCTGGAGCCTTTATTCCACCGCTGAGTCAGCGCAGTGGATCAGGGTCCCTGCTTCCCCTGTTTCTCCTCATGCACACTTAATGCTGCTCCTTCAGAAGAGGAAGAATATAAGGGCACAACTCACGTCTGTTTCCTTTCCTATTCGGGCGCTAGGGAAGGTGTTCAGGATTTTGTCAATGTTTGGGCCTCGAGGACAGGGTAGGGAGAAGAGCTATGCTGTGCCTCTCCTCACCCGCCAACACCTTTTCCATCTTTCTTCGGGTGCCAAGTTTGAAGTTGATTGCATTGGCTGCTTACAGTCCGATTCCCCTGTGGTCTTCTCTACTCTCTTTTATTTGTTGGGAATTGGGAGAGAGCAGCTCTGTGGGGACACCTTCACCCAGGCCCGTGTTTGGTGCTGCCTGTCTCTGGCTTTCATGTCTGACCTGTATCAACGCCTGTGACACATCACAGGGCACGAGAGACACACGGAGCCCGCTGGGTCCTAGGCCTGGGGTCACAAGTCCCGAGATGGATGCTCCGGCCAGGCAGGCGATCCTGCCCACCTTGCAAACATGACTCTTAAAATTGAGATTTAGGGATTCCAGTGACATGGCAGCCCTGCCAGACTGAGGCCTCACCGAGGGTCCTGGCCTGGTGGAAAGCTCTTCCAGGAGAAGGAACCATTGGCTGACTCCTCCTCCCGGAAGTCTGGCCAGAGTGTGCACCAAGGCTGGATGTGGCGCCAGCCTGTGGCAGGGTGGCGGGGTGGGAGTGGGGGGCGGGGGCAGCCAGCAGAGAGCAGTCTCCCCTGGCCTGTGTGTTTCTGGCTGTGCCCGCCTCAGAGTTCCACAGCAGACACGGTGTGGATGGGATGAGAAGGCTGTCAAAACACAGTCCTGCTGCCTTCCGCTGGAGCATTTGGCCTGGGCGCCCTGCGCCTAATTCCCTGGAAAGTCCCAGAGATGAGGATCTCTGCCTGTTTTCACAGAAGAGGCCCCTTTAACACGTGGGTCCCCGGTCCTCTGAGAGAGCCATCCAGGTTTTGTGGAGCCTGGAGCTTATGGAATCTGGAAGGCTTTCATGGAGAAAAAGAGTACAAAATTATAAACACAAGATGAGGTATGGAAGTAATTAGTTCCTCAGGACGAGAAGGGAGCAGGAGTAGAAAGGGACTCCACGCGAGGGAAAATGTAAGCTTTCTATGCTGCAGAATGCCCTCAGGGAAGGGGCCACAGAGACACTCACAGGGCCTGGGCCTGGTGTCTACAGGGCCTCCTGAGGCAACCCCTGTGGTCCAGAGCTGCCGGCTGAGGAGGGAACCCCACTCCAAACCTGGCGGGGTGGGAGGGGGGAGGCTCAAGGACAGGGGTGGATACCAACTTTATAAGGGACTCCCTGTGACTTGTCAGAAGCTCTTGCTCACGGCTCTGCCCCACCCCCAATGGGCCTCCCTTCGGTGGAAGCATTTCTGCTCCTCCAAAGTAGTTGTGACCAAAAAGAATTCTCTGGAAAAAAAAAAATAGGTCAGCTGCCCAATAACCAGAGAGCTACACTCGGAGTGGGGAGGCTAGGTGAGGTGCAGCTGGCGGGCCAGCCCAGTTCAGCATGGCCTCCATCCCTGCAGCCACGAGCAGGTGGGACACAAGCCGGCGAGAGGAAGCCCCACATGGTAACGCTGGGGCAGAGACGAGGAAGTTAGAATGTTGTGCTTTGAGGGGTAAATGTGACTTTCAAAGAGCATGAGCCAAGTGAAGAGAGAAAAAAATGCTTCATGTTGGCAATGCCAATAGGGAGAGAGACAGTTAACGGAGGAGAAGCCAATGGGCAGGGCCAGGCTTCCGGTGGGCAGGGCCTGGCCTTCAAACTGGGCCCGGAGGGGCCCTGGGAAGAGTGGGGCAGAGGAGGGGCCCGGCTGGGGGTGCGGGCTCTACTCACCAACCCCCCCCCTCCAACAGCTCCATTCCATCTGCTTTATATATTAGGCTTTCATTTCAACCGGGGGTTCTTCTGCAGCTAAAAATAAGTCTGAAAAAACCACATCTCCGCGGGGAATTTATTCAGACAGACAGAACGGGTCTGGAGAAGGCTGCTGCTGGACGGAATCCAGGGAAACCACTGAGCTGGAGACAAGATGGCCGAGAGGTAGAGTTTTACCTGGAACCACGGGGTCGGCCACAGAGAGACTGGAGGGAGGAATTCCAGGAGGCTGAGAGAAATGACTCTATGTGAATGAGGAACAGAATAAAAGTAAGTTGGCACTGTAAGACACACACACACATACAAGGACGGGGCCAGCTGACCGAGGAATGAAAACAGAACTAAGAACCCGACCAATGTATACAACCCAATGTGGATGAATGGATGCTCATGCACCAAGGCCCATCACTCACCCGTCTGTTCAGACTGCCGGTTTGCTAAGTATCCCTCCTCTGCTTGGGGTGAGTGGGGATGTACGTGGGGGAGGGGAGAAGAAGCCAGACACGTTTAGGAAAGCAGGCAAAGGTCCGAGGGGCCACTCCCCCATGCCTTGTGTGGGACAGAACTCGGGCCCTGTTGGTCCTGGACCTGGTGAGGAACAGGATACTGGACCGGCACAGGCAGGATGATGGTGTGTAGTCAGAATAAGGACCTCCCAAGATGTCCTCATCCTAACCCCCAGAACCGGCAAACATGGTCCCTTACACAGTAAAAGGGATTTTGCAGATGTGGTTCAGGATCTTGAGATGGAGAAACTATCCTGGATTATCCAGGGGGACTCAGTGGCAACACACAAGTCTTCAGAAGAGGGAAGCGGGGAGTGGCGGAGGAGGGAATGTGACAACGGAAGCAGAGATCAGTGATGCAGGCACAAGGCAGGTGATTCAAAAATAAGAACTGGGGCCCTGGCCAGTGCAGCTGGTTGAGAGCCATCCTGTGCACCAAGAGAGGTCGCTGGTTCAGTTCCTGGTCAGGTCACATGCAGGCTTGCACCAGTGGGGCTGGGTGTAAGAGGCAGCCAATCATTGTTTCTCTTTCATCATTGATGTTTCTATCTCTCTCTTTCTCTCCCTTCTGCTCTCTCTCAAATCAATAAAAACATGTTCTTAAGAAGAAAGATGGAAAGAAAGAAAAGAAGGAAAGAAGAAAGAAAGAGGAAGAACTGGAAATAGCAAGGTACAGTGGTCTACCCTACAGTCTGCAGTTGATGGCAGACCTGCCAACACCTTAATGTTAGCCCTGTGTTGGACTGCTGACCTCCAGAACTCTAAGATACTACTAGTAAGTCTGTGTTGTTTAAAGCTACAAAATATGTGGTCATTTGTTACAGCAGCAAGAGGAAACTAACAGATAACATCGTATCCATGTGAGTGCTCTCTGAACCTTCATCGTATAGATTCAAATTCCAGGGCCACCTCTTGCCAGCTGGGTGACTTCAGGTCAATTGCCTGATATTCTGTGCCTCCGTTTCCTCAGATGCAAAATGAGGATAATCGTCATCTCCATCTAATATGGTTACTGTGAGAATGAATTGTGAAATACTCGGGACCATTTCTGACACAAAATGAACTTCCAATAAATGTTAGCTGTTATTAAATTCATCATCATAATATTATTTTCTCCATCCTGCTTTCACCTTCCCAACCCTGGACTCAGAAATGAAGCTTCATCAGAAGGTGAAGCATGACTTGAAGTCTCAGATGTAAGGCTGGACACCAGCATTATCTGCTCACTTATTCAACCAACTATCTGTTGGGTGTCCATTACATGCCAGCCATGGCTTCAGTGATGAAGAGATAGGAAGGGAGGAAGGGGACAAATGACTTCTTCCTTGCATTACTCTTGTCTTTTATCAAGGAGGGAAATCTTCCCTTGGGGTCTTATTGGCCAGAAATGAGTCTTTAGACTACATAGAAGTTTCAGGATTGTCAAAGGTTGGCCCAGGGAAATGGAATGTGTGTTGCCTATAGTATTGGGAATATTTAAATTTGCTATAGAAGGCAAGAAAAATGAAAAAAACAGGCAAGATTTCTATGATGTGTTAAGTTGGTAACTTGGGAGACATGCTAGACTAGAATAAATGAAACATATGGATGCTGAGTATAGCTAAAAAATTATACAAGAAGACAAGAGTGTTACTGGTAGATAGAAAGGGATGGATAAACCAAGTTATAAGGTAAGGAACATATTAATTCCAGATTGACAGCCCTCACCCTGTAATCAGCCATTCTGGTGACCCCCAGCATGATCCCACTCTGGCCCTCCTGTGCTCTCCTCTAGCTGTCCACAGGGTGCTCCCTGTGCTGTGGCTGTAGCCGGGGTACTTGCCCTGTGTTTCTTCATAGAGTGTGTGCTGGCTCCAGGCACCATCTGTTTGTTGAGCCTCTTCGTTCCATCTCAGTTCTGGTTCTTCTAACCACACTCTAAGTGTGGAAGGCTGATTTGGGGAGAGAAAGGGACGAGGGGAAGGAGGGAGGGAATAGAGGATGTGAACACTGTGGAACACAGAATTCGGTCAAGGTGCTCCTTCCACATTTACACACCTTACCCTAAAAGGGTTCACCTACCCCAATTACTTCCCCTTGCTTCTCATTGCAAGCTTTGAATTCCCTTCATTAAGCGGGACAATCTTAAATTGGCCTCTGAGTCCTTCTGCACATGACCTCTGGTCAGCATGCTCAGTAAAGTACTTGGAAGTATACAGATAATTTCCCAAACGACAAACAATAATGACTCGGCCCGAGGGCAGGGCACATTGCTAGACAGAAGAAGAGAATGGCTGTTGAGTAGGTGCCTGAAGTCAGACGAGTTCACATAGTCTCGTCTTCTGACAACAGGTCAGATATGTTGCATTCATCCTATAAAATAAAAGGCTAATATGCAAATTGACAGAACAGCTGAATGGCTGGTGGCTATTATGCGCACTGACCACTAGGGGGCAGATGCTCACCCCTCTTTAAGAACCTTCCCTCAGCAAAGCAAAATGTGTTGGGAGTCAAACAGAAGGGCCCGTGCCCCAGCAATACTTAGCACAAGTCCTGAGCAAACTTGTGCCAGCAATCTGCTCCAGTCTTTCCCTGCCAGCCTCCACCTGTTCCCCTTACATCTGTCTCCTTCACCGGCTCTTCCTGGGGTGCCCTGGACTTTGGTTTCCTCTGGGCCTCCAGAACCCCGCGTCCTGACCAAAGCACACCTCGGCTCAGCAATCCCACCAGACCTGCTGGTGGAACCTGATGGCTCAGCCTGGCTCCCGACCTCCCAGTATGTGCCCTGTCCTGGTGGCTACCGTACCCCCAGCCCAGGCCTCCTGGGGGCCTCACCGCACTCCCTGCCTGGGACCCAGAGGAGGGGGAGGCAAGGACAGGCTTCCCCGGGGAGACATTTGGACCAGGGCTAACACACTAATTTGCTCTGGTCACAGTAGCTACTCACACAAAGGATGAGCCCACCCAAGGCAAGAACACTCTCTAGGAATGAAGCCAGGGCCTTGGGGAGCGACACGAACTCCTCCAGGCCTCCACTGAGAGGATGACAGCAGGCCCACTCAGGTTACAAAACCCCATCTGCTTTCTGGGCACGCTCCTTCAGGCCCGGCGCTGAGTGAGAGAAAGGAGGATCACCACCCGCCTGCCTGACAGCATGACCTCCTGACGCATCCTTGCTCAGCAGACAGAGCAGAGCTGCTTGGGAATCCTGCACCGGTTCCTAATCACCACCCTGTCCCCTTCCCATGGCTGCTGCTCCAAAGGGTAATCATTCTCCCTCACTCCATCCCTCTTCCCTCTCAGCTGAGGCCTGAGCCTCTTTTTCACAAATAAAATCCATCCACCAGGCCAACAAGCATTAACAGAAGGCCTACTGTGTGCGAGAGCCAAGGGGATACCTCAGGCCTGGTTCCTGCCCTCACAGTGTAGCGGAGGGTCAGAAAAGTACCGACAGGAGCGATGTGGGACAGACAGACTGAAGCTGCCTGGAGGGCATGGGTCAGCTTCTAAACCCCAGCCCCACACCGTGTCTGTGAGTGCCGCCTGGACCACCCTCCCTCTGGGCTCCAAGAAAGTCGTCATCCCCCAACTCTTCCCCTGGGCAATTTCCTTCCTTTTCTCATAACGTAAATCTCTCCCTCCCTCCTTCTCCTCCCCTCTTATCTGGCCAATATCCTCAAATCTCCTCCATCTAAAAAAGCCTTTCTTGACGTCCTTCCCTCTCTGTCCCCTCCTTATCTCCTTCTTCCTCCCTTTCCTGTGCGACCTCTTGAAAGAGCCATCTACATTTTAACTCACTCCTGTGTCCTATCTTTTATCCATCTGTCCTTTGTCTCCACAACGCCAAGGAAATTGTTCTCATTGACATCGCCTCTTAATGGATCAACCTAGTGGCTTCTTTTCAATTCTGCTTCTATCTGCCCGCCCTGCACGAGGCCCCTGTTACCTTCTCGGTAATGGGCATGTACTCATGGAGAGAAAGAGCCACATCTATCAAAAGTACATTAGAAGAGAAGGAGACCCCTGCCCCAGCCTCCAACTCCACTCCCTGGGTGGATGTGTATCCTTTCAAACATTTACCCAGAAATAAACAAAATAGAATTCATGCAGAGTTTGGATTTTGGGATTTGTTAAAGCGTGAAGGACTACATGTCAGTCTACAGGCTCTGTCCCACCACCTGATTTCCCACGGTGGGTCTGGCTCCCAAGGTCAGATGACAAGGTCACGGGAAGCCAACCCCAGGATATCTCCCCGGTGACCCAGTCTCTGGATCTATGTCCTGCTCTGTTCCACAGAAACGTCCACCTTGTTTGAGTGTACCTTTGACTTCTGAACTCTTTCCTTCTATGCTTGGTCTTTCAATGCCTTGGGCCTCAAAGCATGGACTTTCCATGGCAATTCTCCTGCTCAGTGAGTGGTTCTGCTGGAGCACAGTCAGATCTGTGAGTACCATGTCCATAAGCCTGCAATGGCTCCCCCCTCCCACAGAGCAAAACCCCAGCTCTCAGCAGGGCGTGCAAGGTTGTACCGGATAGGAGCCCTCTGACCTCCCCTCACTCCAGCCACCCTGGACTCTGCCATTCCTTGAGCATGACTGGCCCATGCCCTTCCCTTCCCTTCCTGGCATGCTCCTTCCCCAGCTATCCACGTGGCTCACTTCCTCACTCTGCATCTTTTCTCAAAAGTCATCTTCTCAGCGTGGCCTTCCCTGGGCCACCCTGACGAAATTGCAACTCTTCTTCATGCTGATCCCTCTTCCCTGCTTTGTGTTTTCTCGTTAGCACTTGTCACCTTCTAACACACTGTGCATTTCCTTCGCTGTCATCTGTGCTCTCCACTGTAACGTGAGCTCCACGAGGACAGGAATGAGAGGCTGTTTGGCTCTCTAATGAATCCCCAGGACCTGGACGCTTAGTAGGTACTCAGTTAATAGTGGTTCCATGAATCACGTTGCTGGGTTCATTTATCAAATACCATGACTGCACTTTGATTCTTGTCTGTACCACCAGCTCTTCTCAGTCATGTTCCAAAGGAACAGCCAGGTCACAATGTAGCCATCTCCCTATGTCCTTATTTCTTAAAACTCTTTCTCCCCCGGCTTGCCTGCTTCTCCATCGATCTCTTCCTCTTTCCCTCCATGAGTTATTTCTTCCCCTGCCTCCACAGGACTGGGATTCCCCAGGCTCCTACTGCCCCTTCCTGCCCTTCTATACCTTCTCCCTCGATGGACTCACCTGCTCCCTCATATCCTCTACCATCTACAAGTTCATGACTCTCATAGCTCCAGCCCAGACGTCTCTCTTGAGCTCTAGATCCTCATTTGCAGCTACCTCCCTGGTGACCCACCACTGAACTTGTCCAAACTCAACTCGTACCTTTCCTTTCTCCAATCTTTCTACCTCAGCAAACAGCAATGCTGTCTTCCTCTTCTCATAAGACAGACACCGTGGAATTATCTTTGAATGCGCACATCCCCTCATCACTATATTAAAGATCACCAAATCCTGATGGTGTCCTCAGAGACAACCAGGCTCTCTTCTCCACCCTCCTGCCACTCCCTTCGTCCAGGGTCCTCTCCTCTCCTGTGGACTCCAGCAATAATAGCATCCTCATTGGTCTCCCTGACATAGCTCTCTGCCCCTCATCACCCGCATTGCACCCGCATGGACTCATGGCTGCCCGCTGAGAACGTCTCTGAAGCAGAACCACAGCCCTGAACAAAGGAGATGAGATCCTGCTGTCCAGAAGCCTAGAGTCCGAAAACAGAGACTGAACAAGTAATGCAGGAGATGGAGATGCATGGTGATGGGGAAAGCATGGAATTGAGAGGAACACGTAAAGGGGGACCTGATTTAGTGGAGGATCAGAGACACCTCAAAGAAGAGGCACAGACCGGAAGATGAGCAGAAAGTCTGTGTGGGTGGAGGTAGAGAAGGAGAAGAGTTCCAAGATGAAGAAATTGAATTTGGAGAAAATAAGACCCTTTCCAGAAACTGAGAAGAGCTGCAGGGCAGGGGAGAGTGCTGAGGGACAAGGCTGAGACATCCAATTCATGTCTCCCTCCTCTCTTTTCAAGATTCCTTTACAGCTGAAACCGGTTTGGCTCAGTGGATAGAGTGTCGGTCTGGTCTGCCGACTGAAGGGTCCCAGGTTCGATTCCGGTCAAGGGCATGTATCTTGGTTGTGGGCACATCCCCAGTAGGGGGCATGCAGGAGGCAGCTGATCGACGTCTCTCATCGATGTTTCTAACTCTCCCTCTCCCTTTCTCTCTGTGGAAAATCAAAAAAATATATTTAAAAAAGAAGATTCCTTTACAAAGATTGAGTGTAAAGGGAAAATTTAAAGTACATTTACTCACAGAAGGGTTGCATCCCCTGTCCAGATACCCCTCCCAGGCTCCGGACTCCTAAGGCCACAAATGCCAGGGAGGCATCAAGACAGGAGCTAAAAGCCAGCGGCTAATCGATCTCTTGTTACTGAATACCTTTCCCCTACCCGCCTTCCCAAGCAAATGTGGGTCAAAGTCAATTTAAAAAGGCCCACACCTAGAAATGTCATAGTGAGACTTCAGAATGGTAAAGACCAGATCCTAAAAGCTCCCCTAAATGAAAAATAAATAAATAAATAAATAAATAAATAAATAAATAAATGCCGTATACAAGAAAAATGTTTGAACGGCACAGTACTTCTCATTAGCAACATTGCTTGCTTAGAAGAAAACAGAACAATGTCTTCAAAGTTTTCAGGGAAAACTGTTTTCAACCAAGAACTCTCTACACCAAGCCAGGCTATCAATTCAGTATAAGGAAGACTAAAAAAATGTTCATACATTATCTCATGTTGGGTGTGGGAGAAAAGAGATATAAGATTTAGGAGGTTAAGTAAAAACCCTTAGTCTTCAACATGATGCAGATGCTTAGCATAAATTTATGATGTATTTCCCCTTTAAAATACATGGCTCAGTGGTTGAACATCAACCTATGAATGAGGAGGAGGTGATTTGATTCCCCGTCAGGATACATACCCAGGTTGTGGGTTTAATCCCCAGTAGGGGGCATGCAGGAGGCAGCCGATTAGTGATTCTCTCTCATCATTGATCTTTCTATCTCTCTCTCCCTCGTCCTTCCTCTCTGAAATAGATAAAAAAATATTTTTTAAAAATGTATTTCTAGTTGTCTACTGAAAAGGCCTAGACAAATGGTCAAACCAGTAACAATGAGAAATGGTTTATCCCAGGTTCATGATATTACCTTGTCTCCTTTTATACGTGTTTGAAGTCTTTCATAATAAAAAAAAGGTAAAAATATAAATTATCCTCTAAGCATCTTTTCTTAGGAATTTACTTGCTAGCATGCTTCAGCAATTACCAAGAGAGGAGATAGATAGGACATTCAGAAACAGTTCATCCAACCCAGGAGAGCAGGTAAGGGGAGTCCCTGGAGGCATGCTGGGAGCTGTACAGCCACCAGGACAGACTGACCAGAGGCCTCTTGGAGAGAGTTGGGACCTGGGGGAGGAGGGAAGACAATAGAATAGATAGCATGATTGATGGCTTGGGGAGCTCACAGAATGCAAAAGAAGGAGAAGGAGAAGAGAAAGAAAGTTACATATTGTTTTTTAAAAAGTAGGTGAAAAGGCAGGGGTCAAAGGTGAATCAAACCGAAACACAGCGTGGAGGTGAACTGCAGTGAACACCTATGGAAAATTTCACTATGGTTAAATGGAATGCAAACAGCATCTAACTGCATCATGTGTATGTGCAGGTGCGGGCACGGAGTGGGTGGGGTGTGGAGGGTGAGTGGTTGGATGGGAGCGCTAACATTCCCATCGTACAAAGTGGTAAGTTAGTGGTCTGCCCAAGACTGAGGAAGCAAGACATTAAGGTTTAAGTATATACTTTGTGGTTTCCAAACAGACCTGAGGAGGAACTGGGACTACTCCGAGGCTGGATAAAAGAGATTAAAGGCAATAAAAGTCAACTGGACCCTTATTTATTGCATAGGATATTCAAGATTGATAAGTCAAGAAACTTCAGTATAAGCATCATATCGGGGATGTGGAGGTAACCACCAGCAGTGCCAAAACCCAGAACTTTCTTCAGGGAGAAAGGCTGTGGATGGGGAATGTCAGGACGCTACTGCTTTCCATTATAAGCTCCTCTGTGCTCGTGGGGTTTTTTTGTGTGTGTGTGTTTTTTTTTGTTGTTGTTGTTTGTTTGTTTTTTAACCAGAAGTTGAATTCTAGAGGGCCTGGTGAGCCATTTAAAATACAGTTTTACACAGACAGTGAGATGAGTAGATCTGTGTTCTAAATGGATCACTGGCTGCAGGTAAGAATGGAGTGGAGGCAGTCACACTGGGACCGGAAGATTGGGTGTGAAGGGGAGGGACAGGGAAGGACTGCCGCAGATGTCCAGGCTGGAGACGATGATGGCCTGGTGTAGGGATGGAGAGAGCTGGATGGATGGATGCAGGAGGGAATAAAGAGGGTGAGGTCCCTGCCAGCCGGGTGGATGCTGGTCCCTTTCAGGAGCTGCAGCCCCTGCGGGAGGAAGAGGGGGGCCGGGAAAGACAACCCGTTTCAGTTTGGACATGTTCCGTTTGAGTCATCAAGGATGTGTGTGGCCCTTAATAGCCTGGCACCACCCACCTTCTCCAACCTGTTTCTGTACTGACTCCCATCCCCACTCCTGTCTCTCATGACCCTGAACTTCTTGCTGTTCTACAAACCCATGCTGTGCCTTTGCTCCTGCGCACACCTCTGCCGAGAAGCCTCTCCCTGCCCTCCTCAGTCATCACTCACCTCGAGTATCTTGTCTCACAAGCGTCCAGTCTCCCAAGGAGGAATGCTGCCTCCTCTCGGCTCCCCAGCACACAGCACATCTCTGTCTGGTCCTAAGCACACCTCCCATCGCTCTCTGTGTTTTGTGTGTGTGTTTTTAAATATATTTTATTGATTTTTTGCAGAGAGGAAGGGAGAGGGGTAGAGAATTAGAAACATTGATGAGAGAGAAACATCTATCAGCCACTTTCCGCACGCCCCCTACTGGGGATGTGCCCACAGCCAAGATACATGCGCTTGACCGGAATCGAACCTGGGACCTTTCAGTCTGCAGGCCAACGCTCTATCCACTGAGCCAAACTGGTTTCGGCCCATGGCTCTCTGTTGATGCATCTGTCTTCCTCCGCAGGTGATTGCTTTGTAGTATAAAACAGAGGATAGGGACAGTCCCCTATGGTTCTTTATACTGGAAGTCTGAAGATATTTCACCTTGTCTGTCAACTCTCGGGGCCTGGGGATGACTACCTGCAATGCCGTGCTGGGGATGGTGCCAGAGGGATGCAGGCAGTACAGGTGGTGGTGGAGCAGGAGTCAGGGACCAGCAGTTCAGCGAGTGAAGGGATAAGAAGCACCCCTCCCAGGCAGAGGACAAGTGCTGGCTGACCTACCATCTCATCGTATCAAATACCTGCTAGAATGAGGAGCCTGCCTATGGGTCCAGACACTTTTACGCCAGTGGTTCCCAACCTTTTTTGGCCAGGCCCCACCTAAGCATCTCTAAAATCCTGATGCCCACCCCCCTGCCATGACATATAATTTTATTATTATTCAAAAAAGTAACTCCTATTCATGTGGAGGAAGCCTACAAGGCCATTGACTTGGCCTAAACTAGCTTCCAAAGAACATGGCATCCATGAAAGAGAAAAATAAAAGAACAAAAGAACAGTTGAAGTAGTGAAGAAAACACTAAGAAATTGTTAAAAAATAATCTATATATATAAAAGGCTAAGCGATGTTTGTATCTGAAATAATCGAAAGGACAACTGAATAGGCTGTATGAGGGTTAGTGAGGGGCAACCAAACGACTGAACAGCAAGCTGTATGGGGCAACCAGGCCCGCAAGGAGGGAAGTTGGGGGTGACCAGGCCAGCATGGGGGGCAGTGAGGGGTGACCAGGCCGGCAGGCAGGTGAGGATTTGGTCTAAACCAACAGTTGGACATCCCTTGAGGGGTCCTGAATTGGAGAGAGTGCAGGCTGGGCTAAGGGGACCCCCCTCCTTGCACGAATTTCATGCACTGGGACTCTACTCTATAATAATAGAAGTGTAATATGCTAATTAGACCAGATACCCGAACAATCTTCTGGACATCCTTCCAGACAAAACTGTAGCAGCAGGGGCTGAGGCAGAGACAGTTCGGGACAATCAGGCAGGCAGGCGAGTAGTTAGGGGTAATCAGGCAAGCAGGCAGAATGGTTGGGCATGATCAGGCAGGCAGGCAGGTGAGTGGTTAGGAACCAGTGATCCCAGATCTTAAGAGGGATATCCAACTGCCAGTTTAGGCCCAATCCCATACGGGGTCCCAGATTGCAAGAGGGTGCAGGCTGGGCTGAAGGATACACAAACCCCTCCCCGTGCATGAATTTTGGGCCCTGGGCTTTTAGTAATAATATAAAATGATATAAAAAAATAGCAAATAAAGTTTCAAAACACACAATAGAGAACTGAAATGCATAAATAGTTGCAATATATATTTATACTAGAGGCCTGGTGCATGAAATTCATGCACCAGAGGCAGAGGGGTGTCCTTCAGCCCAGCCTCCTCCCTCTCCAATCTGGGACCCCTTGAGCAATGTCCGACTGCCCGTTTAGGCCCAATCCAGATGGACAGTTGAATATCCCTCTCACAATCCAGGAGTGCTGGCTCCCAACTGCTTGCCTGCCTGCCTTCCTAATTTCCCCTAACTGCTTCTGCCTGCCAGCCTGATCACCCCCTAACCACTTCCCTGCCAGCCTGAGTGATGTCTAACTGCTCCCCTGCCAGATGATTTGCCCCTAACTGCCCTACCCTGTGGGCCTGGTCATCCCTAACTGCCCTCTCCTGCAGGCTTAATCACCCCCAATTGCCCTCCTCTGCAGGCCTGGTCACGCCTAACTGCCTTCCCTTGAAGGCCTGGATCCCCCCCAACTTGTCTCCTCTGCAGGCCCAGTCACCCCCAACTTTCCTACTCTGCCGACCTGGTCACCCCTAACTGCCATCCCCTGCAGGCTTGATCAATCCCAACTGCCCTCCCTTGCTGGCCTGGTCCCTCCCAACTGCCCTTCCCTGCTGGCCTGATCACCCACAACTGCCTTCCATTGCAGGCCTGGTCCCTGCCAACTATCCTCCCCTGCTAGCCATCTTGTGGTGGCCATCTTGTGTCCACACAGGGGCAGGATCTTTTGACCACAAGGGGGCAGTCATCTTGTATGTTGGAGTGATAGTCAATCTGCATATTAATCTTTTATTAGATAGGATAGAGGCCTGGTGCATGGGTGGAGCCAGCTGGTTTGCCTTGAAGGGTGTCCCTGATCAGGATGGGTGTTCCCTTGGGATGAGGGGTGGCCTGGGCAAGGGGCTGTGGTGGTTTGCAGGCTGGCAATGGCCTCCTGCCCCCTCCACCCAAGCGGAGGCCCTGGTATCTGGGATTTATTTATCTCCTACAATTGAAACTTTGTAGCGTGGAGCAGAGCCAAGCCTTCTGCTGCACAGCCATTGAAACTTAGTTGCCTTAAGTGGATGCCTGGGCACTTGGCTTCCTCCTTTGCTAGGGACAACTCAAGCCTCCCTCCAGCTCTCTCTGTGGACATAGCCATTTTGGTTGGGTTACTTTGCATACTTGTTCTGATTGGCTGGTGGGCATAGCTATTGGGTGTAGCAGAGCTAGGGTCAATTTGCATATTACTCTTTTATTAGATAGGATACTGTAAATGAGGCCCTAGAACCATAAGAAATGCAAAAATTTCACTGTTAATTCATTCTAGAATCGCGCCCCCCCCAAAAAAAAAAAATCAAATTGCACCCCTGTGGGGCATGTGCCCCATTGTGAACCACTGTGTTATGCCGTCAGGGGACTTTTGCTCCTGAAACGTGGCCTACACATCAGGACTCTCCACCATAGTCACACCACGGGTCTGAGTTGAGCTATGCCTGATCTCCACAGCCCTGGGCCATCTGAGTCCTAGAAGCCACTTCAGGACGGAACCCTCCAGTTTGGTGAGGCTTGGGTAAATATCCCATGTCCTCCCCACATTCTTCATTAGTTTCCTATGTCTGCCTTCCCAAATGACCACAAACTGGGTAGCTTAAAACAGTAGAAAGGTGTTCTCTCAGACTTCTGGAGATCAGAGCCCAGAATCAAAGTGTCAGCAGGCTGCACCCCTCCAAGGGATCTAACAGAGACTCCTTCCTTGGCTCTTTGGTTTCTGGTGGCTCCAGCCTCTCTCGGCTTCCTTGGTGGCATGGCTCTGATCTCTGCCTCCATCTTCACCTGGCGTTCTCCCTTTCTGTGTCTTATCCGCTCCTGTCTCTCAGAAGGACACTTGTCATTGGATTTATCCCCACCTGGATAATCCAAGCTGGGTTCATCTTAATATAACTACATCTACAACGATCCTTTTTCTAGGTAAGGTCACATTCTCCACAGAGACGTATCTTTGGTGGGGGAAGGGCACCATTCAACCCACTACACCTTCTGGAGCAAAATGATAAATAGAACATGGGATCTGTTACCTTGGAGACATAAACAGCTCCTCTTAATGGAGACATACGCGATGTTCTGTAGACCGGACTACCGCGAAGAAGCAGCAGGGAGAGAGCCCAGCCCGAACCAACAACATTAGCATGGTTGTTTTGGTCTTTGCTGTCACAGACACACAGAAGGCTCTGTGCAGACTGTGGTCGTATTGTCTCTTCCCTGGAAAGTTTCTAAGGCCCAGTTATGTTGAGCTCAAAGGACATTAGGACATTGTGATATTTTGACAAAATTTTCCAGTTAAAAAAGAAAGGATTCTTTTGCCCAGTAAATTCTGTCATCATTGTTAAAGAAGAGGAAGACTGGGGAAGGAAGAAGAGAGGAAGGAACAGGGTGCCACACATAATGAGCCACCCTGCAGCCTCAGTAAGACAGCAGCCCTCGATAGTTAGGGTTTTAGACACAGGGGGAGAGGGGATTGGAGGGCTGGACTGTGGAGATGGGGGCGGAGGGAGGGGGAAAAGAGTCTAGCCTTTCCTCTTGCCAGCACCACCAGCACCTCTGTATTTTTGTTCCTTGCTCTTACTCCAGCCGTTCTATCTGGAATGGATGTCCTGCAGGATCTAGCGCAGGTGTTTGCATCGCTAACTCTGCTAAGACAACCTCCATTCAGTCAACACTTAAGAAGGTAACCAGAAGTTTACATCCAGAAAAGTGGAGAAAAGCAGCCCTCTCTATGGCCCCACTCCTGGCTTTAATAATTCTTGAACTACGTCCCCCTATTGTAACACAGCCAAGTTGCTTACTGACTCAGATGAGAGGTGTGCAGACAGAAAACTCTGAGCCCGTTTTATTTTTTATCTTTTGGGGTTTTTTCCCTGTTATTTTTAATATTTTTCATGACCCCATTTTTAAAAAGAACTAAGTGGTGAGACTCACTATCACGTGACAAACTGTTCCTATTTTATCATTATCAATAGTTGTTGAACATAGTGCACAACTATTGAGGTTATTGACAACAGTGCCCTGTGACCCCATTCTGAAAAGGAAAAATCAAAGCTATGAAAGTCATTCTTATGTAACAAGTCGCCATGTCATCATTATCCATCTTTATTGAACATTTAGAACAATATCCCAACTGATGAGGACACAGCACCTTGCTCCGAGGAGCTCGAGCCACCTTGGGGATAGGTACCCTGTTTTCCTTTTGAACTGCTAGTATTTCAATGAAGCTAAGACAGGTTAAGTCAAACCAGGACTATTAGGGACTTCTTCCCCAGACCCCACAGCCTCTGAGGCAGAACTCATCCTCCTGTTTCTTGCTCATTGCTCAATGGCACAAATGATTGCTCAGAGGGCTGTTAGTAAAACTATTTATTTACTTAGCTGATAGTCTCAACGCAGCAAGCAAGTCCTTATCTTCTGAGACAAGCCTTTTGGCTGCCTGCCCACCTCATTCCGTTCCCCCAGTTACCCCAACTTCAGCTTGACTCCTCCCCCAACCCATTCCATCTAGAAGGGAGGAGCTCAAGCTACATATAACTTCCAGTCTTTCAGTCCAACTTATCCTATATAATAAAAGCCCAGCAACCATAATGGCATAATGACCAGAGCAACCACTTGATCAGTCTCCATGAGGTGTATTGACCACATCTCGGTCCCTATCCCTAGCCTGAAGGCTCCCATCACCTCATGGATAACAGGGGACCACAGGAAACCGGGTTGGGGTGGGGGGGGCAGGCCTGGGGACTGGCAAGTGGGTGGAAGATGGCCCTGATTGCAAGCTAGGCCTAGGGACCCTACCCATGCACGATTTTGTGCACTAGGCCTCTAGTTTTAAATAATCTTATTTTGAGCTCTCTGTTAATGAGCTCTAAGAACTATTGACTAGGAGCTGGAGAAGTTGACGTATCCTAGTAAGGATTCTTTCTACCTTTACCCATGACACTAAACAGAAGGCAAGCTAAACCGACAGGTATACTAGTATAAGAGTTTAGGGGAAAGTTGAGCTATTTCCTAACTGTCTATCTGTAGAGCCATATGCTCTACATATTTCCAGACATCCGGTGCTGTCATCTCCAAGCCCACCTGAATGGAATACCCAAACCGGGTCCTGATTTGTCCACCCTGGCCCAAGCAGGGGCTCCACAATTAAAGGAATGGTTCAAATAGGACTCCGCAGGCCTTTCAAACTAAGCTCTCCTCATTTAGATACCAACCAATGTGAAAGAAAAGTGGAGCCCCAAAATGTCCCTCGTGGTGTGCAAGAAAAAAATATTTTAAGTCAAAACTCATCTATAAGATTAAAGCATGCATACCTGAGGGCACAAAGGGCAAGGTCTGCCCTGACCCCCAGCCAGGACACAGCCTCCCAAGTCTTTGCGGACCAGGCCTGCTGGTTCCCTGCCTAGCAACCAAGCGAGTCTGAGAAATCAGATCAGCAGCCTGAAAAGTCAACCACAGGTACAAAAGCTCAGTTTACAACAGAGACCAAGGATCTGACATTTGTCACTGTTTCTTTTCTTTTATCATTGAAGTTTAGAAACAAAGTCCCTTTGACCTCAGAAAAGACTGGGCTTAAAAAGGCCCCCCTTTTCTTAAAATATATTTTACTGATTTTTTTATATTTTTTTGTTTTTTTTTTTAATTAAATCTTTATTATTCAGATTATTACATTTGTTTCTCTTTTTTCCCCTCCATAGCACCCCTCCACCCAGCTCCCACCCCTCCCTCTGCCCTTAGCTCCCTCCCATTGATCTCATCCATAGGTGTATGATTTTTTTCCAGTCTCTCCCTGTATACCCTTCACCCCCTTCCCCCTAAGAATTAACAGTCCACTCCCTTTCTGTGCTCCTGATTCTATTATATTCACCAGTTTATTCTGTTGATCAAATTTTTAATTCACTTAATTTTTAGATTCACTTGTTGATAGATATGTATTTGTTCATAATTTTTTGGCTTTTACCTCTTTCTTCTTCCTCTTCTAGAAGAGTACCCTTCAGCATTTC
>PVJN01041619.1:0-18620 GCA_004026805.1 Lasiurus borealis | reverse complement strand
AAAAAAATAACTTACAACTTATATAATGTACCTTAAACCAAGATTTGGATTGATTAGCAATTAAAACTTCTTTTTTATTTCTTAATCCATTGATATTCCTAAAATTCTAAATAAGTGGTTATGTAGCATGAGCAATTATCTTTTATTCTTAATTTTGTTGAAATTTCTTTGACCATATATTCCTATATGACAGATCTAAATGTTGATTCTATCACCATTGGTTGCTAGCTGTGACCCTGAATAAGCTTCTTAAATTCTCCATGTATCTTGGTTTTCTCAACAACAACAAAAATACAAATAGTGTTTATTTGCAGGATTATGACGCAGATAAGAACTAATCCATGTAGCGGGCCAGCTACAACAAACAGGCACCATCATAAACAGTAGCCCAGACTTCTCTTCAAGCTTCAGATGCGTGTTTCTGTCTCCCTGTCTGACTCTTCAACATTGGTGTCCTAAAGGCACATTTATGGTATCTACAAAGAACTCGGTGTTCCGCTTCAAGTTTGTTTCTTTAATATTCCTAAGCTCTGAAACTTTGTTTCATCTTCCCAACAGTTGGTCACCACACCAAATAATTCTACTTTAAAAAATTTCCCCCCAAGCCTCTCCTAGGCAACCACTGCTTTAGTTGAGGTCCTGGCTGTGTGTTGCTTAGGTTTCTCACTGCCATAACTATTGCAACTGTCATCCCTGCCCCCACAACGCTCCCATTCTATCCCACTTCTGTGCCTCTTCCAAAATGCTACCAGAGTAATCTTCCTTTAAAACACAAAAAGTAAATAAAACAAACCAAAAAAAGAAATCTGATCCCATTTCTTGCTTGTTCAGAAATCTCCATTAGCACCCAGCTACCTACAGGTGCCTAGAAAATAAAATCAAGTTTCCTGCACTGGCATGCAAGGCTCTTCACCATCTGTGGTGGTATTTGGAGATGGCACTTTGGGGAGGTGATTAAAGCAGGGGAGCTCTGCTCTTATAAAAGAGATCACAGAGAACGTCCTTGTTCCTACCACCAAGTGAATTAACAGTGAGAAGACAGTCATCTATGAACTAGGAATGAGTTCTCACGAGATACTGAAACTTGAATTTAGATTTCCTAGCCTGCAGAACTGAGAAATAATTTTGTGTTGTTTATAAGCCTTCCAGTCTACAGTATTTTGTTATAGCACTCCAAACAAACTGAAACTTTCTTCAAAATCAGTTTAAATATCACTTCTTCAGGAGAAACCAAGATGGCGGCATAGGTGAACACCTAAACTGCTGCCTCGCACACAATTTCAAAACTACAACTAAAAGAAAAAACAGACATCATCCAAAACCACAGGAAAGCTGACTGAGTGGAAATTCTGCAACTAGCAGGAAAGAGAGGGGCTCACGGAGACTCAGACACGCGTGTGGGAGGAAGACAGACTCTCCCAACTGCACTGAAATCCACTTCTGACTGCACTGAACCCCAGTTTCAGGCGAGACTTGGGGACCCAGACTCATACGGGCCCCGCAGTGCACGGAAATCAGGGGAGCCCGAAAGGCAGAGGTCTGGAGATGTGTGAGTGTGCGCAGAGAGGGCTACAGCGACTATCTGGGGACGCTGAGACCCAGGGGCCATGTAGGGCAAGGCTGATGGGAAGCCAAGGCTGTCTGTTTACCCCTGAGACGCCGCCCCATCCAAGCTGAACACAGAGGCTTTTGCAGTTTTGCAAGTCTTGTATCATAAGGCTGACTCCAACACAGAAGTATTCCTGGTATAGACACAGTTGATCCTCACAACCAATTGGCTTGGAGGGAGGGAGGGGAGAAAGGGAAGGAAAGAAATCTTGTCACATGCTACAAACATGGCTGAACCTTGAGAATATTATGCTAAGTGAAATAAGTCAGTCACAAAATGACAAATACTGTTATATTCCACTTACATGAGGTATCTAAAGTAGTCAAATTCACAAAAAAGTAGAATGATGGTTAGCAGTTGTTTAATATGAGTCTCAGTGTTGCAGGATGACAAAGTTCTGGGGATCTGTTCAAAACTATGTAAATACTAGAGGCCCAGTGCACAAAATTCATGCAAGGGGTTGCGGGAGGTCCTTCAGCCCAGCCTGCTCCCGCTCCAATCTGGGACCCCTTGCGGGAGACGGAGAGAGAGATAAACATTGGTTGTTGCCTCACAGATGGGCCCCAACCTGGGATTGATTGAACCCAAAACCTAAGTATGTACCTTGACCTGGAATCGAAACTGCAACCTTGGTGCACCCCTTTGTGGACTGTGTGTACAGCCTTGTTAAGTCTTGATTGTTGTTGGTATCACCGGGGGGAATTGACTTTCTGTTTAGGCCCATCGGACATCCTTCTAAAATCCAGACTGCTGGCTCCCAACTGCTCACCTGCCTGCCTGCTTGATTGCCCCTAAACGCTTCTGCCTGCCAGCCTGATCACCCCCTAACCACTCCCCTGCCAGCCTTATCGATACCTAACTGCTCCCCTGCCATCCTATTTGCCCCTAAGTGCCCTCCCCTGTAGGGCCTGGTCACCCCTAACTGCCCTCCCCTGCAGGCCTGGTGACCCCCAACTGTCTTCCTCTGGCAGCCTGGTCACTCCTAACTGCCCTCCCCTGCAGGCTTGGTCACCCCCAACTGCTCTCTCTTGCAGGATTGGTCCCTGTCAACTGCCCTCCCCTGCTGGGCTTCTTGTGGTGGCCATCTTGTGTCCACATGGGGGCAGAATCTTTTAATCACATGGGGGCAGTCATCTTGTGTGTTGGAGTGATGGTCAACCTGCATATCACTCTTTTATTTGATAGGATAGAGGCCTGATGCACAGGTAGGGGCAAGCTGGTTTGCCCTAAAGGGTGTCCTGGATCAGGGTAGGAGTTCCCTTGGTGCGTGGGGTGGCCTGGGCGAGGGGCCTGTGGTGGTTTGCAGGCCAGCCACACATCCCAGCAACCCAAGTGGAGGCCTGGTATCTGGGATTTATTTATCTTCTACAATTGAGACTTTGTAGCCTGGAGTGGAGCCAAGCCTTCTACTCGCACAGCCATTGAAACTTTGTTGCCATTGAAACTTTGTTGCCTTAAGCACCGGCCAAAATTTGTGGAAAGCTTGGCTCTCTCCATTGCTAGGGGCTACCCAAGCCTCTCTCCTGCTCTCTGTGGCCGTAGCCATCTTGATTTGGTTAATTTGCATACTTGCTCTGATTGGCTGCTGGGCGTGGCTTGTGAGTGTAGTGGAGCTACAGTCAACTTGCATATTATTCTTTTATTAGATAGGGCTAGCGGCTCAGTGCACAAAATTCCTGTATGGGCAGGGTCCCTAGGCCTGGCCAGTGATAACGGTCGATCAGGTTCCTCATCTCCTCCTTCCCTCACCACCTTCATATCACCATCATGCAGTTGCAGTCTCTCCACCTTCTCCTTCCCTAGCTCCCTCAGCGCCCCACCGCTAATGCCACTGGTCCCCCCAGTGTTGAGTTCACATCATAGCAAGCGATCAAACTCCCGAGGGGACAATTTGAATATTAGCCTTTTTTATATAGGATGTCTTACACTACTGAACTATATACTCAAAAATGGTTATGATAGTAAATTTTGTTATGTTTTAAAAAATAATTTTAAAAAAGAACAAGAAGGCAACTCAGCATAATCATGGTGAAAGGTTGCCTGTAGATAAAATGACATTTAAATTAAGGCCTAAGTAAGCATCTAACTTCTTTATCGTAACTTTAAATCCATGGTTAATCCTTAGACTTCATGTTACCTATTCTATCAGCAATATCTAAAACAGCTGCCCACTCCCTTCTGCTGAAAACACATCCTTCATATGGCTTCTAGGACAGAGCCTGGTTCCTCTCACCTTCACTAGCCACTGCTCAATCTCCTTTGCTGGTTCCTTGTCATCACCACAGTCTCTAAACACTGGAGAACCTTGGAGCCCAATACTCAGACCTCTTCTTTATACATATGCACTCCTTTATGGTCTCACTAAGTAGAATCTAATGTAGTGTTTCTCAACTTTATTTTCATTATGGCTCCTTCAAGAAGCCTTTTAACATATTTTTTTTCTCAATCATCCCATATCCATTAATGGTTTTAAATACCACCGTTAGCTGAAGGCTCTCACATTTCTCTCTCCTCTCTTCCTTAGGCTCCACACATCTATCCAATTCCTTCTTTGGGATATCTTCACTGGGATATTTAATAGTCTTTTTAAATTAACATATCCAAAAACAAACTCTAGACTTTCCAACCAGATTGGGTCACCTCCCTGGTCAGATTCCTTATTACATTTGCCTACAAGGCCCTAAAGAGGAGCTGCGTCTCCTTCATCTTCGACTTCATCTCCCACTCTTCCATTCACTCACTAAGTTCCAGCCATATTGGCCTCTCTGCTGCTCCTCAACATGCCAGTCATGCTCCTCCCCAAGGCGTTTGCACTAGGTGTGTGCCTTCTAGTTAGCATAAGAGTCAGCAAAATGCATACAATCCAAGGCTTCTTTTACTGGAATGCAGATGCGCTTCAGGGTTAAGTAGTCTATGGCTGCTTTTGCACTAAAATAGCAGAGCTAAAGATCTGCACCAGAGACTATATGACCTGCAAAGCCTGAAATATTTACTATCTAGCCTTTCTGCTTTATTTTTTTCTACAGCACTTATCATCTGACATTCTACGTTTTACTTATCTCAGTTGTCTGTTTCCCCTAACCTAAAATATAAGCTCCCCAGGGCAGAACTTTTGTTTGTTGCATTAGCACCAACAATCCCTGATACACAGTGGTTTGGTTATTCAATAAATATTTGATGAATGAATAAATGTTAAACACTTAATAGATACTTATAAAACGAAAGAGAAGAGGAAGGAATTCTAGGCATGGAGAATTATATGTGTAAGGGTCCCTACCAAAGAGAAGAAAATACTTTAAATACATCACACTCTCTATCTCCTAACACCAGATACTGAATTGTATTAAACTTGATCTATTTACAGGTTTGGTGCCCCATTTACATTGTGTTACTCGATGAGAGAAGCTGTATCTAATTCTCCAGCTACTACTCCCAGTGTTTTACCCTTTATCTGATACCTAAATTCCTTCTAACATCTCCAGAAATATCCCAGAGCCTCTGCCTAAACATGTCTAGTGATCAGGCACTTATGACATTTTGAGATTGACTGTTCTTTTGCAGATAAAAGTTCAAAATATCTCTTCATGTAATTTGGACTAATAAGCTACCCTGACCACAGTCACATGGGATATATTATTTTATGTGAACCTTCATTTCTCCACTTGTGAAAAGGACACTGCTGTTTGTTTTGTTTATAACCACAAACGGGTTTTATGAGTACTAAGTAAGATGATGTATGTAGAGATGCTCTATAAATTCAAACATCATGTAAATAAAAGTAAAGTACTATTATAGTTACCTAAACTGCTTTTAAAAGGTTATTGTGGTTTTAGCCGGTGTTTAGAGCATTGACCATCAGACTGAAGAGATGAAGGGACACAGATTTGATTCTGTCAAGGGCATGCACCTTGGTGCAGGCTTGATCCCCAGCCCCAGTCAGGGAGTATGCAGGAGGCAAACAATTAATGTGTCTCTCACATTGATGTTTCACTCTTTCTCCCTTCACCCTCCTACTCTCTCTAAAAATCAATGGAAAAAATATATTCTTGGGTGAGGATTAACAACAACAACAAAAAAGGTTATTCTGTACCAAATTTTACTTATAGGAGTAAAACTCCACTGAAAGTTCTTTTGTGATTCTCTTTTAAAAGATACTCCATGTTCTTTCTAGCAATATTTTCTAATTCAGCTTAATCCTGATAGCCCTAAAATAATTCATTAGGCTAAGAAAAAAGGTTCAAAGTGAAGAAATAGATGATGAAGGTGATGAGAATGAAAGCGAAAGAAAGCAAGGCATTTTGTGTGTGTGTGTGTGTGTGTGTGTGTGTGTGTGTGTTAGCTGTGTGATTTTGGATCAAGGTTTCTTAACCTTGACACTACTGATGTTAGGATGCACAATTCTCTGTTGAGGGGGCTATTCATGCACTGCAGGATGTTTAGCAGCATCCCTGTTCTCTACACACTAGTGCCAGTAGGACCCTACAGTTGTGACAACTGGAAAGGTCTCCAGACATTGCCAAATGTCACTTGGGAACAAAATCACCCCTACTTGAGAGCCTTAAATATCCTCATACTGCAGTTTTTCTATAAGTGAAAACACCTTTAAATCCAAAATCCCTTTTGGCTCTAAAAATGCTAAATTTCTATAAGAGATCTGAATAAAAATGATCGAAAGTACAATCTTATTAATGAGGAGCAAGGTATGTCATGAAATAAATTAATATTTTTGTTCAGTTTTTCTTATTACCTAGATAATAAAACTTCCTGGTATAGTTTAAATGATTTAATTATATAGTCTTTTAAAAATAAACAAGAGAATTGGGTTGTTTTAAAAATTGTATCAAAAGACTAAAAAAAGTAAAGACTATTCTAGAATCTACATTAAAGGGGCATGATAATTTCAGTGCATAATCTTGACTCAATCTTGGATTAATTTTTAAAATGTCTATAAAGGATATTTTTGGTAAAGGTGGAAAACTCTGAATATGGAAAAAATAATAGGGAATGTTAATGCATCACTGTTAAATTCTTCTGGCAAGGTAACAGTATAATAATGTCTGTCCTTAGAAGATTCATATTGAAGTGTTAGGAGTCAAATGCCATGATGTTTGAAATTTATTTTCAAAGGGTTAAAAAAAAAGTGTGTGTGTGTGTGTGTGTGTTTGTAGTTATACATCCTAGAGACAGAGGATAGGGCAAATGGGACAAGATGTTGCAAATGTTGAATCAAAGTGAAGAGCATACAATATTTTCTAATTCAGCTTAATCCTAATAGCTCTAAGGATTTTTTAGCTTAATCCTTATAGCCCTACTATTCTTTCAACTTTTCCATTAGTTGATAATTGTTCAAGATAAAAACAGAAAAAACACATCTAGTGTAAAAATCAAATTATGTACACCCTGGATTTTCAGTTGACCATAGCACATGCGCCCGCGCGCACGAACGCACACACACACACACACACACACACACACACACACACACACTTTTCCAGCACTTTATTAAGTACTTTACCCAATACTCCCTACTCAGTCAGAATCTCCTGGAATGGTCAGAGACCCTTTTGGGGACAAGCTGTTCTGAACAAATAATCCAAGTGATTCTGACCTAATGCTGGCCATCCCTTCCCAACCTTCAATAGGGTATGAACTCTAAAAGCAAGGCTGTGTGTTAGCAATCAGAAGCCAGACCACAGTTGAAGGCATTCAATAAATATTTGTTCAGTGTTAAACAAATGGTTCACATACTACTGTTTCTTTTCTCCTCCTACAGATTTTTTTTTTTAAACACGGGTGAGATAGAAAGGGTAAAAAAAAAATGAACAGTGTCTCAGCTTTATGTCAAAATAAACTCAGATTAATGATAACATCACTAATCATTATTAGAGTAATAAATAGAACAACCCAAAATAAAAAACAACTCTAAAAATCAGTTTCCTGTTTTAATTGTACTATAACATCATGCTTTCTTTTTCTTCCTCAGAAATGACAATCTCTATAAATAATCTTCTCCTTACTGAGGTATAGCTCAACTATGCCCTGTAACAAAGCTGTATTAAAAACAGAATGGCAAACAATCCTACCAAAGGGGAAAAAAAATTGTTCGTTTTAGCATATATTATGTTCTTTCCTGTGAATAATAGTTTTCTATGTGAGCTACAGAAACAAATTTATCAAGCAAAAAGAATGCTACCAAATACCAAAGCTCAGATTTAAAGCGTTATGTCCAAAATTGTGCCCATTATATAGACACTAGAGGCCTGGTGCATGAAATCCATGCTTGGGTAAGGTCCCAGGGCCTGGCCGGCGATCAGGGCCAATTGGGGCCTTCCTTCCCCCAGCTGCGGGCTGCCAGCCAGGGCCTTCCTTAGTTCCACGCCATCCCCAGTGGTCAGTGCACTCAGAGCAAGCGGTTGAACTCCTAGTCAGTGGTGAATCCCAAGGGGACAATTTGCATATTAGCTTTTTATTATATAGGATTGGCAACAATTAAAAAAAAATTCCCTTCCACAAACTATAAAACAGGTAAAAACCATAGCAGAAATCGGTTATAAGACTTAACCAAAATATATGTTATCTATAAAACTGGCTTTACAAGACTATCTGTAATCCTTGAATGGAGGAAAATGTATTCCAAATGGTAATGCAAACAAGATTTTCCAAATCAGACTGTTTCATTTAATTTAGCACCTGCTATGTCAAGGGTTACCCTGAACTTTATGGGAAATACAGAAAAGCAGATTCTGTCCTCAAAAACCTGAAATTCAGTCTGGGTGACAAATAAATGAGTAATCCCAATACAATAATTTTAAGACAGAGATATGTAGGGTTTCTATTCCAACTTAAGAAAGGACTTTTAAATAAGAGAAGAACATGAATGGGAAGAAGTGTAATAATGCAAGGTACTAAGCTCTAACAGAAAGCCATTAGTAAATCTGATTAACATTCTTGTGGTAAGTTAGCATCTCAAGTCTCATGCGACTTGCTAGACTGAAATAAGGAGGCTGCTATTCATGACCTCTCTCTGCCAACAGGAAGCCTGTGTTAAATCTATTCTGTGAAGAAAGGATCAACTTGATGTCACATAGACAGTGCTATGGACCAACTCATACTCTAATGTGGCAAGAAAGGGGAAAGAAGGATGAGGAGGATGTGCCAGGTAGGAGAAAAAAACATATACATAGGCAAGGAGTCATAAAAGGACTTGACATATTTTAAGCCTAATTTTTTTTTAAGGTAACTTCTAAGAGCTAATCATATACTCTCTCTATATATATCCTATATTCATTAAAATATATAATCTAAGACAAGTGTTAGGTTTTTAGCATCTTAACACCATTCCAAGCTATCAATGAAAATGTTTAATTTCAAAGCTGCCAGTGTATAATACATCCCAGTTGATACTTATGATAAACACTGTACTTGACAGAACAAAAAGGCAATTTTAATGAAGTAAAACATACACACCTGAAACAGACAAATCAGGTCATATACTATTTCAAAAGATTTATACGCTGACTATTAAGCTTATTTTTAAGTACCCAATACCCATGTGCAACTGGGGATAGACTTAGGCAGGAGTCTGCTAATCCTTGTCCGGTTTACTAGGATACTAAGTGGACAGACACAGCACCTTCACTAGTGATATCACTTGCTCAATCTTCCCTTCCTCAACCCGAACCAACTTTTATAAACTTATTAGTAAATGCTGACATTAAAAAATGCTGAATGGGAAATCAAGATGAACATCTTGGGGGTTAGGGGGAGAACAAATCAAATGTCAACTTTTGTCGCTCTAACCCAAACTAATATCTAACAAAGGAAATGATGATGATTAAAATACAGCAAATTTGTGAGGAAGGGTGACACATTAGAGATCACCTACAGAAAAAGACTTCCTCCTGTCAGAAAGACAGTGTGGTCAAGTATACAAAATACATCTTGTGAGACAGAAAGAAGACTGTTTCCCTCCCTGATTTTACTAATGATCCAAGAGGTCCTCTCCTTAAATTGACAAGATTTAATAGCATTAAGATCCCCAAGGTCCCTTTCAGCTTTTCAATTTTAATCCTTAAATTCAGAACTTTTAATTTTGTTTATTGGAATAGGAAGAGTGGAAAATAGGAAATATTTATTCTCTGGTCTACAGAATATTTTTGTTTTATGGAGTGGATCTTGTTAAGTATATTTTTTTCCCCATAGTATAATCACTATGAACCAGGTGAATCCAAAGTAACTCTATACTGATTTTGATCTTCGAGTCTCATAAAAATGCTTGGAATTCCTTTACTACAGATAAGTTTTATTCTCCAACCATAAAATTCTCAACGTAATGAAAAACAAACAGGACTTTCTTGTTATTCCCTACAGATATCAGTATATCACAAACAAACTGCTAATTGTTATTATGGTTCAATTTTTTTTATTTTAATATATGTATAGATACCTTTGCCTGACATAATTTCAACACTGAGAATACAGATTACTCAAGAGGTACCTGACATTTTCTTAAAAATAAATATGATATACAGGATGATCTATTGCTACTGCAACTTACCAAAAACATTTCAAGTGTACATCGTGAGAAATAAATCTAACAAAATGAAAATTACTAACCTTTTCAAAATATTATTTTAGCAAAGATGGTCTACTCCAACATGAAACTGACCACACACAAAAATACAAAAACACAAAATACTAATAAGCTAACATAAACTAAGTATTTCTAATGTTACTAATCCCAGGCAGGTTTTTATTTACAGAGTTACTACTATTTCCACCATCATTTTATTTCTAAAATCAACATTCCTCTAGCTTTAAAACAGCTTTCAGTGTTATCAACAACCACAGAGATTTTTTTTTTTAGCCTAAAATAAGACTAAAGCAATTTCTCTTTTCTGGGGAAAAATGTAAACATTAATGATTTTAAGACAAAAAGCAATGACATTTAACTAAGATAATTAGCACCATTCTTAAAGGAGACAATAGTTGAAAGAATCATCAACATACTAATATTAAACATCCAACAAGTAAATAAATACAAATTATTCTGTACATTTGATAGCACTAAATATCTTGAAAAAAAAATCACTTGGTTTATGGCAATGAATATCACTACCGATCAAATTCCACCACAAACAATTCTTGAGGCACTAATCAAATGATTTTGATAGATCTGAGCTCTTTCATATTTAATCCTCAACTCTTCAAGGCCTCTAGTTTCTGAATTACAGTTTATTAGACTCAAAGCATAAGAAATCCACCAGCCTTTAAATTGTAAAAGGCAAGGCACTATGTGTGATTGGCTCACTGTCCTCTTAACACCTAGCTCAGTGCCTAGCACACAGTAGGTGCTCAATAAAAACCTACTAAAGGAATGGCTATTTTGTTAAATGGCCTATGAACTATTTTTGTTGCTGTGACATTTTCAGTTTAATGTCTGTTTTTATCGTCAGTATTTAATTTTTATTACTATTTAATATCAATCTAGTTTTTAAAATGTATATTCCATTTGACAAAAAACAACACAGAAATAGTATCCCACCCTCTTAAAAATAGACATGAGACATTATATAAAAGACAAAGTCAAGTGAATAGAAAGCTTCTTGAAAACCACAGATAAAACTGGATCTAGAGCCTACCAACAACCCAACCATCATGACACTGCCACAGGCCATAGGCTACAGAGGGGACAAAGGAAAGCTGTGTGGGCCAGGTGTGCCCCTCTCTTCCACCCATTTGGCAAATCAACACTATGCTCAAAGACAGCTATCTTTAAAATACAGTCACAGACCTTTGGGAGTACTGAAAAGCTGGCAGGTAATCTAAAGGCCAAATGCATCTGAGTCATAAATGACAATATTCTAAAATCAATTAAGACAAAATGCTATGAGCTACTACGTGAGAACTGAGGGGGGTGAGGCATACAGAAAAGGAGAAGGGGAGGAAAAACAACTAAATAGAAATTCCATTAAAGCTTAAACTGTGACTCAAATTTGAAAAGTCCTGCTGAGTCGCATCTTCCCAGCCAATTTTCTTACAAGGAGAACTAATTAGAAACTAATATTCTAAATATTTCTAACATAATCACCTTAAACTTATGTGAAAGCATATCAAAGAGTGTCAATCGAAGTTCACAACACAAGTTATTACAAAAAGCAACTTGTGTGCTGGAACAATGAAACTTATCTTTGGAAGTGAAAAGACTTTGATGGCCACCTAAGATGTCATTTCTCTTTAAGGAAAAAAGAAATCTTCAAGTCATCCCTAGAAAAAGATTACACGATCTTTCCATTTCAATTTCTGGAAAGATAATCAGAATAAAATTTTGACTCAATTGTGTTAGCTCTTTTCTTCAGAACATTTAAAAAACAAAACAAACCTACAGTTACTTGCTCCATTAACTTAAAAGTTTATTTCTAAAACAAGTAGATTCCACTTCCCTCTCCTTTCCACCCATACAGAAAAAAAAAAAAGAAAAAGTAAGCCACCAATGGTAGAAACCAGGCTTCTCACTGTTGGATAGAGAAGTGGACTGATAAACATATAATTAAAAAACAAAATGGTTATAAAATACTATCCCAAAAACTATCACAGATTATCAACAATAATGTTATCTACTAGTAAAAGCTTGAGAAAAAGTTTATAAGTCAATTGTGGTTAGTAAATGTTTCCATACTGAATAATAAAAAAATCCCATAATAATGAGAAATACAAATGTAAAAAAGAAACAAAAACTCCCTTCAAGGAGGTGAGATAAAACATCTACTCTTTTAAAAACCAAGCCCAATTTTCTTAGTAGTGCCTCTGCATTCTAGTATCCTCAGAATTTTCCAAATCTGAAGCTACTTCTTTATGTGCCCAACTTCCTTCTCTTTCATTTTTTTTAAAAAAACTAAAATCTTGGTAAAAGGTGTTACACATTCCTGACTTTTCTTAAACAGAGCATATTAGAACCATTTTTTGAATGTGGTACCATTAAAAATAGCCTCACAGCTCTAACTGGTTTGGCTCAGTGGATAGAGCATATTCCTGTCTACTCACTTGGCCTTCGGACTGAAGGGTCCCAGGCTCGATTCCAGTCAAGGGCATGTACCTTGGTTGCGGGTACATCCCCAGTGGAGGGTGTGCAGGAGGCAGCTGATAGATGTTCCTCTCTCATCGATGTTTCTAACTCTCTATCCCTCCCCCTTTCACTCTGAAAAATCAATAAAATATATATATGTTTTTAAATAACCTCTCAGCGTCATGAAGTACAGAAAGCAGCTTCATATTGCTCTATACCAGTGGTTCTCAACCTTCCTAATGCCAACCTTCCTAACGCCGTGACCCTTTAAGACAGCTCCTTATGTGGTGGTGACCCCCAAC
Organism: Lasiurus borealis; assembly: GCA_004026805.1. Lineage (NCBI taxonomy): Eukaryota > Metazoa > Chordata > Mammalia > Chiroptera > Vespertilionidae > Lasiurus > Lasiurus borealis. The sequence continues at coordinate 5,644 of PVJN01041619.1, read as the reverse complement.
CATAAAATTATTTCCGTTGTTACTTCATAACTGTAATTTTGCTACTGTTATGAACTGTAATGTAAATATCTGATATGCAGGATGTATTTTCATTGTTACAAATTGAACATAATTAAAGCATAGTGATTAATCACAAAAACAATATGTAATTATATATTGTGAAATATTTATTTCTAATTACAAATAAATGAAATTTTGTCTTGAATCGGGGTGTAACATGGGTAACAGTCTTCATATGACAACAGTAAACTACATTGCTACATTTTGCTACACCGAGGAGCGGGTGTGTTGGTTCCTAAGACCATGGGAAATAGGTGTTTTCCAATAGTCTTAGGCGACCCCTGTGAAAGGGTCATTCAACCCCCAAAGGGGTCTCAACCCACAGGTTGAGAACTGCTGTTCTATACAAATTGGCTGGCCTGTTTTGTTTGAGACTGCTTTTAAGGTCTTCCTATCATCCCCTTTTACCATTGAGCTGCTTCCTATCCCCACTTCGATCTTCAAACGTGCATGCCTCTAACAGCTCATCACCTCATGTTTGAACTACTACAAAACCCTCCTAATTTGCTACTTTTAATTTGATAGGAAACCTAGTATTAGAACTTATTTGAACTATAACTTTTTTTAAGTTACAGTACAAATGAGTGAAAGGTATGAGTTTAGTGCATTAAATGTATGGAGGTGTTTTGAAATTGTTTAATGTTATTTTTAGGTTGCATTAAAGTCGAAACTGTTTCCTCAATTTGTTAAAACATTACAACATTTACTTTTCTAATATTGTAATTGGTTTCAAATTCTAAGCTAATAGCATTATTAGGCTGTATACACCTGTACTACCTACTATGATTTCACTAGAACTGCACACTCAATGACACATAAAAGGTACTCCTTCATGTCTAATTACATTCATTCTAATGGCAAGTTAATAACAAGGTAAGAATCTATTAAATGAACTCAGAAACTAAGTTCATTTAATAGATTATACTATAAAGAAATTTTTATTTCAAAAATTGAGCTATCTTTCAGGCTCTTATTTTTATTTCATCTACTTTCAACTGATTATGGGTTCTATATTCAAATCACTAATAATTAACTAAAATTCAGTTGATATTTACTCCATCCCAAGAGAAGGATTGTATATTTTAGGGGAAAGGGTCATAACTCTTAATATATATTGATGTATTATAATTTTAATTCATTTACAACTACTACTTACTAAGGGTGGGGGGGAGGCAGAAATTAGGTAAGTTAAAAAATTACAAATTAATGTGATTTTTATTTTTGTGATTATGGCAGGACCAGCTTCGGGGCTCTTAAAAAAAAAAAAAAGAAGCAATGAAATCTTGCAAACACTTTGACAAAATAAATCCGGAAGGAATGTACACATTAAAACAATAACAAAACAAGGAGTTCACAATATTGCTAGACAATAGTATTAAATGTCACTCCTAAGAATCTTAATTATCACAGAAAGGTATTTCTAGCTGTTAACAGAAGTCTCCTTGAAAAGCCATTTTGGTATTTCCTAAAGACAAAGAAGGAGATTTAATAATAAATAAGATACATTTCACAGTTAAATTTTATAAGATGCTCACAACAATACCTGGTTCTGATTTCTACTGGTCTCTTTAACAGGATCACAAGTCTTAAAGGACCAACTCTCCCACTCGGAGAAGGGCAGAACCAGTGGCCAGAGGGGCTTATATTACCCACGTAAGAAACAGTAAAGAACTCTGACAGTGGGAGTGTTAAATATCTGAATAAATTATTTAGAGCAGTTGTCAGATCTCACTCTCTTTAATATTAGAACAGGTTCTCACCAGTCTTGAAAAGGTTCTGAAGAAATGCTATTCAAAATCAAAATTGGATAGCTTCTTTAAGTTCCTTCCAGATTCAGAGACTAAGAATTATATATACATCAACATCCAACACTACTAACACCAAACACAACTTTCTGCAAAGCCATACCTTTACTTAATAAAGGAAATTAAAAGGTGGCTTTCTGTGAAGTTTTAAGTATTCTGCTAGATAGCTGGGTCTTCTTTATCTGCATTCTCCTGGCTTCCATGGAACCAGAAGTTAACTGCTTTTACTTTCCAAAATTTAATTTTTAAACCAAATCCTAATTATAGCATGGACCCAAATTACTAAAGTGATTTCCCTAATGAGCTACATGACCTTGGGAAGGTACTTCTTGTAAAATGAGAGGCTTTGCCCTAAGATCAACTAGAATGCAATCTTCATGTTCTCTTCTGCACTGTACTCCCAGCCCCAGTATAAGGTAGGCATTAATGAGAGGATCATTACTAAATGAGAGGGTCATTCCTGTCCCCAAACTACAAATATAAATGCAATCATTTTTCTTTTAAAAACAATTAGATTTTAATCTGTATATTAGGTTTTAATCTATATATTCCCAAACATTTTTAAGAGGACACGGAAACTAAAATTTCCTATTCAGTAAGTAAAATTTTATATAATTCACTTTTCAGAAATAAAACGGGTAAATCATACAAGAACCAACACACTTCACCCAGTTTGTTACACTTCCCTTTTCTTCATCTCCTTTAACCCATTACTGTATCTGGTCTCTTTCCTTTGAAACAAAAATAGCTGGTAGAGAGAACATGCACTGGATTTGCAGTGAGAAGGCCTGAGTTCCATTCCTCTCTCTTTCATTAACTGGCTCTGTAGGGCCAAGTCACTTTCCCTTTGGGAATTGCAAAACTGCATTTGTAAAGCACGATAGCTAAACTGATTATTAATTTCTAAAATCTTCTGCTTTAAAAATCTATAATTCTCCTTTTATTCTAATTACTATTCTATTCCTAATGCCTTGATTCAGTACTTGACACTTCATTCCTAGACTAGTACCGTAGCCCCCAATGAATTGTATTTCCTTATTTTTCTTTATCCTAAAACTAGAGGCCCAGTGCATGAATTCATGCACTAGTGGAGTTCCTTGGCCTGACCTGTGGAATCAGCCAAAACTAGCTCTCTAATATCCGCTGAGGGGTCCTGGATTGTGAGAGGGCACAGGCCAGGCTGAGGGACCCCACTGGTGCAAGATCGGGGCCAAGAGGGATGCATGAGGGCTCAAGAGAGTGTCAGGCCTATCTTGCTCAGACCTGATCAGCCAGACCATAGCAGCAAGCTAACCTACCGGTCAGAGCATCTGCCCCTTGGTGGTCAGTGCACAACATAGCGAGCAATTGAGTGGTCTTAACATATCATTAGTATATTACACTTTGATTGACTGGATACTCAGCATATTAGGCTTTTATTATATAGGATAGAATGAATTCAATCCTAAAATCATCAGTTAAGCAGTCGAAAACAGTCTTTAAAGTCAGAGACCCAGGTTTAAAATAAGACTCTGCCACTAACTAACCATATCTCTAAAATGGTGGTATTATTAACTACCTAAGGATTAAATAAACTATATACAAAGTATCTAATACAATGCCTGACATGTTGAAATATTCAACAGCAATTAGCAACTTTCCCTATTCCTCAAGATCAAAAGTTGCAGTTTCCCACTATAGCAAGGGTGACCAATAAGCTGCACAGGTGGCATGCAAGAAGACTTTTTAAAAGAGGTAAAAATTGGGTTAAACTTTCTCACCAGGTTCCTGTGTCTGCCTGTATTCTGCCAATATGCTTCTGGGTAAAGCAGCCTCAGTCACCAGCTCCTTGTGAATTCTCAAAATTAAATGGTGCAGCCTCCCCAGGCCAAATCGACAGTTCAAGAGGATATGAAAACTGGACACAATTCCTCAAAAAGACATAGATCCTCTTGGTTTTACCTGAAAGCAAACTTCTTAGCCTATCATCATGTGAAAAGCCAGTTCCAATATATTGTACTTAAATGTACAGGTAATACAGCTAATGTTAAAGTACCATCAAGCATTGTAATTTAACTTGGTTTTTCAATCGCAGAAAATTAAAATGCGACAAAAGAAAAAAAGAATAAAATTTCTCACAAAATGAGGATTTTTCTCACCGAGTTACACAAATGCATCAGCAAAAGCAATGGCTTTTTAAAAACTGGGTCAAAAGTGGAAGGATCAAGAAGAAGAGTAATGGGGGCTTGTTTGCAAAGAGAAGCTTATTTCTTATAAAGTGGCAAGTACAGTTAGTTAATGACATGGAATTTTTTTAAAAATTTCCAAACAATGAATAACAATCTTACTGCCATACATTAAATCAACGATACAGCTGAGTTACTGGGTAACACAGGGCACTCAATCAAGTGTATAGAGTCTGGAAACCAAAGAAATCTTGGGAAGAAACCTGGTTTTTTGAAGTGCCTTCTCTTCCAAGCTACTACTTAAGTCCAACAAATTGCTGCAAAAGTATGTGATTAAAATGTAACACTATTCAGGGGAACATCTCGCAGGAGGCTTACTTTCATTAAAAATCATCCCCCTCCCCCAACAAAAAGAATTAACCAAACTCCTCTATCTACCTAAGAACACAAACCACCAACTGAAAACGTGATCTCCTGTGATCAGGCCCCTCCAGCTCTACTGGACCGACCCTTTGACACACACCACCCCACGAGTCTGACGGAAGTTCCTGCCACCAGCTGCCATGTTGCTTCTGGTTCATCATTTTTTAAACAGCAAAGTTCATCCCCACCCCACCCCCACCCAACCACCCCCAATGTTCTTTGCTCATATCCCAAATTAAACAGCCCTAATTTTCTCTACCCAGATGTGAGATTTATCCTCAAAGGCATTCACCTCAATGACTTTCCTCCGCCACTCCCATTTATCTCATTCAGTCCCTTCCCCAGGCCAGTGTTCCCTCATTTATGACCTTATATCTAGGACCAGGACTCTCCGCACCCGCTCTTGGTTCCTCCCAGCTTCACCCTCCCATTGCAGTCCCCATCACTGCCCAGTCCCTCCTCAGCTACCCTCGAACCCCGGCCTCTGACCTCTGACCTCTCGGTCCAATCCCCACCGTTCTGAATACCTGACCTTATTACCGCCTTCGCGCACCAGACCTCATTGCAGCTGTGTGTCCCCCACCCGCCACCGTACGGAGACCAAGCGCTGTCACCCCGGCCCGCCCAGCCCCCCTTCATGTTAGATCCTGCCCAGTCTTCCTCTTTTGGGGTCTTGGACTCAATAAAACCCACCCCCCACTCCTCATCCCCCCGCCACCCTCCCTGGTGCCCGGCAAAGGGCCCCTCGGGCCGGCCCAGCACACTTTCCGTCCGGCTCCGAGCCGGGCGCGTCTCCCATTCATTCCCGGGAACCCGGCGTCACGGCATCTCAGACCCTAAGCCGAGGCTACCGGTACCCCATTTCTGCCTCCCGAGACCCCGTCCTCACCTCACAGTCCAGGCTCCCGTGTCTCCCCATCTCCGGGGCCGGCCTGGCACCCTCCGGGCCCTCGGCGACCCGGGGCCCGGAGCCCCCTCCTCACGCTACCGCGCAACCCGGCCCTGCGCCCCCAGCCCCATGCGGCCCTTCTCCAGGGGGTCCCTCTCCCACCCCACGTGACCCCAGGGCGGTGACCTCCGCCCCAGACGCTCCCGTCTCTGGGGTCCAGCGCCCCACACCTATTCCCTCCGCACGCCGCCCGGCGGGGTGTGTCCCCTCCACCCGCCGGGTCACGGCCGCCCTGCTCACCT